>JARHVA010006520.1:340000-392500 GCA_037957365.1 Torreya grandis | reverse complement strand
ATTTTAATGTGATTGAAACCTTAATTCAAAATAATCTTCAAAAACATACGGGTTGAATAAAATATTTTAATGTTAGGATTTAAAGCACAAAATATAGACACATGCTAAGTATGCAATATTTATTTATCTTCTAGTAAATAAAACATGAAATATTCAGATGTGTGTATTCTTTATAGTGTAGGACAAGGTAGGATAGGTTAGACTATTATAACAAAGAGAAAGGGCATGGTGGTGTGCTGGTAGTTTTTCTAGCAACAAGAATTCTTTTAACATACATGACATAATTTATTGCAAAGATGTAAGGAAACTGAAATGCAAGAAATGGAAAATATAAGGAGAAATTTTAATCCTTTCATACCAATAGAAAGCAAATTCCCAAATGATCCCCAAAACCCTAGAATATACACTAAACCTAGAATCTTAAATACTTTCCCCTACTAAATTCATGAACCTAGGATGCCCTTAAAAGGAATTCAATAACACATTTCCAAATATAAATGTAGAAGGGTTATAACCTAGGTAAATGCTCATAATGACAACCATTAATAAACACAAACCCAAATATCTAATCAATAGAAATTTTAAAACATATTATTTCATTTCATTAATAGGATACAATAAAAACCCATAAATATTTTCCATTGACTTAAATGAAAATCTCACAAACACTAGTGTTTCAAAATGTTGCCATGGGGACAAGAATGGTGGATTTGAACCATGTTGGATAGGGAAGACATATATATATTCTCTTAGAGTTTTATAATGGTTTTCCAACTACAATCACCATAGCAAGAGAGACAAAATGCACACAACAATGATCCCAAAATGTAGAATACCCTATATTAAAGAATAATAAAAAACCAATAATAGTAACCATAATGACCAACACAATGACCTACCAACCTCTAAAATATAATACAAGACTTTTATTTATACATTTTTTACCCATTTCAAATCTTTACATGCCAAATACCAGCCAAGATGGTCCCAGCTAGAAAATATTCCCTTGCCATGCCAAAAAATATTCATGTAACTATAAGGAAATGATTGTTTCAACTACCTTTATAAGGAGTGATGGAGATTTTTAATAAAATCCTTGATTTCCTAACTGGAGATCCCTTTCCATTATTTGGAAGAATAATATTCATGGTGGAACTAAACAACCCATTTGTATTTATGTGAAACTTATTGAAGGTGATTTTTTATTAATCAATGGCAAATCCTTAATCATTTGGATAGCTTCCCTTTCTCCTATGCATGATAAATAAGTCACATTACTTTGTGATGATGGTATTGGAATGTTATTGATTCATGTTTGATTGGATTTATTCCTTGGAGTATCCCACCTTGATCTTATAAACTTTAAATATCTTTCTCATGAAAGAGCTCAATCAAGCAAACTAGATGAAGAACGTGAAAAGTAGGTTATATTTCCTTTTTCCCTTTGAAAATTCCACTCTCATTTAGGTCATTGATATGTTGGATGCATGAATTACTATTAACCATTGATTTTCATGGTCACTCACCATGGGATTGACACTTATACTCCTTATATCTCCCTAGAAGATCTTGGAGTACTTTGATTCTTTGCATGCCATTAGATCTTGCTTGGGTGGACAAATGCACTCCATCATATCATGATCCAAGGGGTAGAACACAATTGGATACTATGTGCACTCAACCCTGAGGTTATTCCACTCAGTTTTAGAGCCAACATACCCCCCATTTTTTAAAATTAGGACCCTTGAGAAGCCCTAAGGGTTGAACATGGAAATTCAGCATGTTCAAATCATTTGTAGAATTTGAGGATCATCCACTTTATTGAAAGAAAACTTACTCAATTATGTTTTTTTTTAAATTTTGGCTAACATTTTCAATAAATGGTCTTTACTACCTTTAGTTTCAAGTTCCATGGTGTTTATTCCTAAGAAGTTCATGTTCCAAACCCCTGATAGAAACCCTTAATTCAAGTTTGAATAATTATGGGAATTAAATTGGTGAGAACATTTTGAAAACCCATTTTGGACCTAGGAATAAAATTCATATTCTAAGTTTAATCATGTTTATTAACACAATTAAAACTTAGTCAAAAATGATTGGTCTCCTTTATTATTTTCCCTTTTAAAGAGTTATATATATACCTAACATTCATTCTACATGGTCCTTTTAATATTTCCTATCTTAACTTAAGGTTTTAACCCTAAGGCCCCATTATATATATCAATACTAATGGGACCCTAGTATTACCATATTAGCTTAACTTCTAGTTCCCTGAGTCCAATTTTATGTTAGCTCAGTCCTTCAATTTATACCTTAATCTAAAGTTTTAATCCTAAGGCCCCTATGTATTTATTAAATACAATCAAGACCTTTATCTTAACACCTTAAGCTTAAGTCTTTTATATCACCATGGTCTTAACTTAACTTATTTACATCTTGTAGTATTTAATAGACCTTTTTTTATCATGGTATTTGATCCAATAGACTAAGGAAATCCTGAGCTTTGACTTAAATAACATGCATCTCAGATGATTTTATGGTTCACATTTTATCGTGACCTTTTGATTGGACAACATAAATCCCAACAGAATCTTGTATATATCCCCTTGGACCAATCACATTCAAGCTTTCATATCACAATGAATAGTTATGGCTTGATCACTTAGACCCAATTGGATAGAGTGAGGCATAGTTAAAAAGTCAAAGGAATATGAAAGGCCCAAATAATCAACATGCAACACCCTTACATTGAATAATTAAAAGCAAAGGGGCTTGGTTTATAAAGATAACCAATCACAAGAAAGTTCTCATATCATGATCCTATGACTGTTGCATCATCCTAGATTTTGATCTAATAAAGTGAATTAAGTCCAAGACCCTAAGAAGCCCTACAGAGTTGCCAAGAGGCACTCTTGAATTGGGTCATAATTATTTTATGAGCTTAAAATTAACATTCATGTGATTGTTATTTGACATCCATGTGACCATCAAATTTAAGTTCATCAAATTAAGAACTTCACTAGCTTAAAATTGATGTCTATTTGACCGTCATTTTATGTCTATGAGAACGTATTTGATGTTTTTGAGACCATCAAATTTAAGATAAGGAATTATTCTACTCATGATCAAAATACACTCCAAAATCCTATTGGAAGGCTCACAAATTAATTTTTAAGCTAAAGGAAATGCTCAAAAGATGCTCAAACATGGGAAATATTCAATCTACAAAATATGGAAATGGTCTTATGGTCTAAATATAAGAAAATTAAACTTAGTCTAAATCTATACTTTGGGATCCCCATGGAATTTTTCTTAAATATCTTAAACCTTAAACTATAGACTTATAGTAAGAATAATTTAAAGAATGAAATATGTGTTACCTAGGACTTAGTCCAAGTTATTAATAGCTAAGGGTTTTAATGTGTTTTATCAATATAATGAAATCCTATTAATTAGACCATTATATCATGTTTATCCCTTTAAGCATATTTCATAAAGGTTTGACACAAATATTTTAGACTAATATATACACTATATATTTTAAACACAACATATACATTAGCTTAAAACATTTTAGCCATGGTCTCATTTATGTAAATTAGAAAACCTAGACATAAACGCATTATCCTAAGGTTTGTTTTATGCTTAATAAACATGAGATAAACCTTAGCCTAAGGAATTTAAGCCTAATTACAACTTTAATGATGTGTTAAATTAAATTTTAGACATCTCTACAGATCAACAATTTGTGCTTCATCACTAGATTTTGATCTAATGATGCAAAGATCATGTGGACTTCTCAACATGAATCCCTGAGAGCCCTCATGTTTGATGCATGATGAAGCAACATTCAAGGCATAACTGACAAGATGATCTAATGGTTCACACTTTGTCATTTGAGGATGATCCATTGGCATGAAGGCCCTCATGACTTTTCAAAGGTCCATGATATTTCCACATGGACAAAGCTCATTCAATAAAGGACTAACATAAGATACAAATCATGAATAGGCATTCAAAGATGCCAAGTGTCATAACCATGAGGCTTGGAACTAAAGAGCCAATTAAAAGGAAAGGGCCTAGATTAAAATCAATAGCTCCCATTAATCCTAGATTTTGATCCAATAGAGTGAAATAAAATAAGAATTTTTGAATGCTAATGGCTAGTGCATAATAGGCATTTATGAAAAATGCCATAAAAGGCCCAAATCAAGGCACCACATAAGTAGAAAAGGACAAAATACAAGATCTTGTGGGCTAAAAATGTATAAATCCAAAGGTCCAAAAAAAATCCAAGGCACGTATAAGATAGAGTCTGGATATACCCTACCATTAAATCCTAAAAACCCTAAATCCTACATAAAAGTGACCCAATTGGATTCATTTGGTCATAATTTGATCTAAAGAAAGCTTGATTGTGCTTTTGAGTGCAAAAGACAATCCACATAGATCATTTGAAAACTAGTGTGAACAATTTATAGAAACAGAGACCATACCATCTCAAAAACAATATTTGAAGGAAGAGATCAAGCTTTATTATTGATGGATAATGAGGGATAAATATTTAAAGATACTAAATTGGATGTTGTAGCCCTAAATTCTCAAGGTATTAAGAACTGGTCTAATCTCTTCTTCATTGTCAAGGAATAAAATACTATCAGAGAAGAGGATTAAAGAATTACCAAAATAAGCTAGAGGTAATATGACCTAGTTGTTTTTCATATGGCTAGGCTCCACTACACCATGACAAAATCTGACGTACTTCACTGTATAGACATCTTTGCTCCCATATTTATTGACTGTAGAATTGATAATGAATGTATCATTCAAGAGGGAAAATCCAAGAAGGTAGCATATGTTTTTCTTTTTGCTTTTGAAAATTATTATAAACTTCCCACTCCCCATGTGGATTTATGCAAAATCAAAGAGTGGACCTCCAAACATGACCTAGACTCTATCCTTAGACCCTAGTTGCACCAAGGGCCCCATATCCTCAAGTATTTTGAGGGAAAGATCCCAATAGCATAATTCATGGAGGGTATTAGGGTAATAATGTCCCTATTAAACTAAACCTTTAGTGTCCCCTCAGCCACCTCTATGAATAAAATATGGGTCCCTTACGTACACTTCATGGTGGAAGAGATGCTCACCCTTCCAACTGGAGATTTGATTAGTGTCTTCCTCACCAAATAGTTCATTTCCATAAAAAGGAATACATCTTAGTAATTTTATAAGATTTCATACCTACTGGATGTCCTGCTTACCTCTATCACCTTCCTAGGGATTATAAATTAGTCCCCAAATAATAAAATTACTATATCACACCACTATTCCAAATTGCATATCTTCAAATATAGGAATCACATGTAGTTTTTTTGTGATTGAATTTATCTAACAATTATGAAGGCCATCACCAATGTTTCTGTGGCTAGGGTCTACCCCTTAATCAATAAGTATGTGGAAATGATGGGTGACATCTGGTATTATCCTGACTACATGATCATCAGGATTGAGGGGATCATGTCTAAGCCTCATAGATTACTAGTATATGTTCTTAACAAGTTATTTGAGCAAGAGATTTCCTCTCGGATCCTACATGGCATTGATGGTATTTATGAAGAGAAGAGGAAGGGTCTTCTCTACCCATTCCATCTAATCATTGGGAGGACCATACTTCAAGATTAGAAACAAGTTGACACCATGGCTAAGCATAAGGATTCATTTGGTTTTATACTTGATGAATTCAAGATGTGGGATCCTAAAAGTATAGTGGCCATCCAATTAAAAGAGAAGAAGTTCCCAAAGCCTGAATATGTGAAACAACTTGGTGTTCATGACACCATCTATATTAAAGCCAATAATTATGAAGATATGTTTGCCAAGATCTAGGGGCACAACATCGAACTTGAACACAAGCAGACAAAAGATTACAAGCCATCTGAAGAGAGATGGTAAATGCATCCTTTAAAATATCATTTATTACTTTGACCATCTAAGATAACCCAAGAATAACCCCATATGGAATAAAAATAGCCATAGGGATAGCTTGAGCAAGGTGAGGATGAATAGGTCCATGGTAAGGAGAAGGTGGGAGAAGTGAAATTGGAAGAGAGACCTGAAGAGGGCCCTCATCTTCAACACTCTCGTAATATCCACCTTCCGTAATTTAGAACATAGATATGATAGCCCTAGAGTCAAAATAGATACTTGAGGGTGCCCTTAAATAACTTGTAGAAGCATATGATACTAATAGGGAAGAGGAACTATTTGAAGAGACTCAAATCAAATCAAGGTAGCCTAGAGGAGAAAAAAGGAAAAGAGGTTGTCCCTATATAATCTTAAGAGAATAGGAAATTAGAGCTATCATTGGTTCTTATGGGAACAAATAAGAGACCTAGATTGACTATATCTCACCCCACAAGTTAGAGAAATTTGTTCAATGATGAATTCACCATTCATGGGCCAATCATCCCTGACTAGTTCAACTATGGAAAGTTATAAAATATTACTACTCTTTCTCACTCATGGTCCATACCAAAAAATTTTGATGTTGAAATACACATGACATAAAGACATGTATAAAGGCTATAGTGAGGGATTAATAAGAAATGAGGATTTTGGTCACTCAAGGACCAGAAAGCAAGTAGATGGATGCCTTGGGAGCATAAAGTAACCTAGGTGTTGAACTACCAGAACCTCCCAAATTTATTAAAATAGTCACTACCATCTAATTTAATCTATAGATATTTGGATTGGAAAGATTTACCATTAGGAAGACAATGGTGGGAGCAGAGGAATTCACCTTCTAAAAGGTCGATCCCTTTGTGGGATTAACCCTAGTTTTAGGTTAGTAGCTTAGTGAGGCTACCATTCATGAAGAGGATGTGGAAATCTTGATTGAGGCCTAGTGAGCTCAAGCAAAATTAGGGGTCATAGGAATTAAACAAAGGATCTATAATTTGGAAAGGGGAAAAGACAACCTAGAGACACAAGCAATTCTATCAATACCTGAGAAAATGACCAAAATACTTGATGAGTCATTTTATGACATATTTTAGGCACTTAAAACAATAAATTTGAAGCAAAGTGCATTAGCATAACAAGTTGAATTAGCTAAGGGTCTAGTCACCTAATGGCAAGCCTCAAAAGATAAAATAGCTAAACTTCCTAAAATCTAAGTAAAAAATAGAACTCAGGCTTCAAAACCATTAGTTTGGGATACTTGAGCACAATTCTAGGAATTTTGATTGACAAGGTTCAAATTTTGAGTGTATGGCCCAATAAGGTGGAAAGACTCCTTAAGGATGATAAGGAGATAATTTCAAGGACTGAATATCTTCTTGGGACTATGCTTTTATATCCTGCATAACCCACTACCCTTGGAATCATAAGTGATGAGGAATTAAAACATAGGGATACTTTGGTAACCCATAAAATCAAAGGAAATAGCTGAGGCAAATCTTGGGTTGATAATAGTAAGATCCTAGACATGATATTCAATGCTGGAGAAAATATAAATGAAGCTAGGAACATTAAATAAGCCATGGCTAGAAATAAAGGAGATCTCAAGGACTTAGCAGATCAAGAGGAAAAAATTACTTGAATCATGATGCGGACCTAAATATAGTTGATGAGAAACATACTAAAGCCATGAACATCCTCTAACAATAAGTAGAGGCCCTACCAACACATTAAACAATATTCTATTTTGTAGAATTTTGTAACGCTTCGAAATAGAATATTCCATTGTAAAGGCATATGCTATTATATTATCATATTTGCCTCCAATTCAATATAATTGTGAAGAACAAGTTTATTTTAGAATTTTTGAAGGAAAATCATCTTTATCTTTTGTATACCTATATATTTTAATTAATCGATGCATTGCCTTGTCTTTATATAAAGCACATGTATCACCATCTTTGTAAGGGGAGAGATTTTGTGAGAAAATTTTATAAATTTGATTAAATTAATAGAATCAAGGAACTATACAAAGATTATCTATTTTGATATGTCAATTGTTAATATTAATTTTCTCTCTATTGCTAGTTTTATGTCTTCAATTTGAATAGTTTTTTTGAATTCTAGGTTGCATTTTCTAATTACAGGGTTTCTAATTTGTGCATATGATAGATTAGTTGTATGATCTTAGGTTTTGATTCATTTCATTTTTTATTTGTATTCAGATGTGAAAATTCTATTTAATTATAATAGTAAATTTTTAAAGCAAGCCTAGTTCTTACTTGTGACTCTTTATGTTATCCTTTGAAGTTTGCCTTGTATATGGTGAAATTTGAGCTTAGAATAAGTTGAATTATATATTGGTTGAATGCATACTCAGTTTAAATTAATTATTTTTCATGATATTTGAAACTAAAATTGGTAATCACTCATTTACGTTTTTCCTTACCCTTCTCTTTGCTCTTTTTTACCATATCACTTTAGTTTAAATGTCATTATAAATATCCACTTATACTAGTTTATAGCTTAAATATGGATCATAATTCACTAATTATTAATATATATCCTTTGTAATTCACAAATAATAGACCATGATGGATCCCAACCATCACTCATTACAAATTTGTGGAACACCAATACATATCTTTATTACTATTTCACCATAAGTGAATCAAGTTTCCACAACCTGCTACTCATGCTTTGAATTCCCTAAATTTTAAAATGAGAATCATTCTTTGAACCCTAAGAAAAATTGTGGTGCACTTATAGGTATCAATAAAGTGCATTTTATTGGTGGTAGAAGGAGGGGCAGATCTTTATAAATTATTTGAATCTTTGTTGATATCAGTCTTTTGATTAAATATTAGTGTATCTTTATGTTCTTGAGTAAATTATTTTCTTAGAAGTATAAATATCATTTATATTTTTTTGTTTCTGATATATATTTGTTCTTCCTAAGAAAAAGATTGAAGTTTGTTAATATTTAATGCTTGTTTCCAATAAATTTAGCTTAAGCTTTGAATATCCATAGTATTTGAGATTAGGACAACTCATTTTAATCAAAAGTTGGCATATATTTCATAGATATAAGTTCCTTTAGGCTTTTAATTATAAATATATCTCATATTCATGTAATTAAATTCATCTTTGAGTTAATTCAATTAAAGATCAATGTCCTTTGTAGTTTTTCATACAACTTTTGCAAAATAAGCTCACTGCGCAGGTCTAACTCTTGTTCTTTATAAAAATTTACTTGATACATAGTATTTAAGGCATGATATTAAGGTTTCAAGCTAGAATTGTCTAGGTTTAGAACAATATCACACTAAGAAACTAGGGAGCCTTTCCTTGAGCTTGAGGTTCACAAAAAAGCTAGACATGATAAAGGTAAATGCAGGAGATCCAAATCTCTTCCGACTTCACCTTTTTAAGGTACCTATGCCTTCAACCTTCATACAGGTATGGCTTGGTTGTGTAATATTCAATCAATGTACCAAGTGTGGTACATGAATTCCCATACAACCCTGAGAAGTATTTTCCTACATTTAGCCCAATCGGTATTATAACTATTGAAGAATATATAAAGTATTTTAAAGTTGTCTTAAGTTTGCTCAATGTTGTTCATGAATATGTGCCTTGTAAATTATTCCCTTTCACCTTCTAAGGATGTTTATTATGAATGTTTTTTGAACTTTCCTAATAATTACATCACTAGCTAGGATGATTTACATAATGTGTTCATAGATTAATTTGGTAAAATTGTTAGTTCTTGTATTATTTACCATCAGTTCAACACCATTAGAAGGGATGAAAGTGAACCTATTAGGTCCTTTAATGCAATATTTTAGAAAAAAATTATCAAGACCATGTACCCTTATAATCCTGATAATGTTTTGGCTCTATAAATTTATAAAGAGGCAGTAGATCCCATGACCTCTATATTCTTGAATATGTCTATGCCAGCTATAACCTCATTAGCTAGGGCCTATTTGGAGGTAATGATCAAATGTAGCCCCAAGGTCAAATGACATACTACATACTCTATGCCAAACATCAACTGACATATGCCTATGATGAACTTAATCCCTAGAAATAACCAAAATATCCTAGCATTAAACCAACTCCAAAACTTAAATTAGTTGCCATTGAGTCATGATGCTCCCAATAAAAATTTAGGATTCTTAAATCATCTTACTAATGGATTAAATACAAATGATCAAAGTTTTTTAGTGCCAAATTTTTGTGCTAAAAATAACTAGGTACATAATTTTTAAACTCCTAAAAATGAGAATGAATCTATCTTTAAAATGGTTCAAAAATTGAACACTGATTTTCTTCAGTTGCAAAAACAAGTTGGAAATACTGCTGAAAGTTTAAGTAGGAAATTCTCATTTCAAAGGTATAATAGGCCAAAGAATAGATTTTAGAATGATATTTTGAATAATAAAAATAATAAAGATCCATCTTTTTAAAAGAAGACCATGGACATTAACCTCACTGATATTTCACTACCTAATTATTATAGAGTGCATTGCATAGCCAAGCATGGTTAAACTGAATGTGTTGAATTTGACAAAGCCTTTGAGGCATTCTGGGAATAATTAGATACATTTGAAGTGGTCCCTAACAAAAAAAGTGGTACAAGTGCTTCTAGATCCAAATCATCTGACCAAGCCTTCATGGTTGATACTTTTAATTTCCCCCTTTTAAGAGGAAAATGACCTTGATGAGATCCCTAAGGAGATCCAAGCATTTTAATAATTTTTGAAGAAAACCTATCCCTTGAGGAATAGAGAGTAGATGTATCCCTTCACTACCTCAACACCTCCAAATAACTTTAAAACTCCTCCAAACACCTTTTCAAGTAACAATCCACAACCACCCAAAGGGATTAATTCTAAAACCATCATTGAAGTTCCTAATCCTTCTTATATAATCAAATATAACATAATTGAGGATATGAATAAGACAAAGGCTAATATCACTTTACATGAACTTACATAGATCACAAAGCAAAGGGACCTCCTACTAGAATTTGTGTCAAAGAAGTCCAACAATCCACCCAAGGTTGATCATGACAATGTGACTATATACAAGACCAAGGTTGAATCTCCTCCCTTTTTTCTCACTATCAAGATGTTTGGTAAGAAATTAAATAATTGATTTTTAGACTTAGGTGCTTCTACCAACATCATTCCTATAGGTATATACAAACAACTTGGTTTAACACCTATTAATTATGATAGAGTGGTAACTCAGTTAGACAAATCTAGAGTTAGAGTAATTGGGAAACTTTTAAATGTACACATGCAGTTAGCTTCTAAATCTAGGGTAAAACATTTAATTGATATTCAAGTTATTGATATACCTAATTTTTATAAAATATTATTGAGCATGGAATAGACCAAGGCTTTGAATGGTTACATGTCCATATATTTTTCACATCTTTGGCTACCTTGAAAAGGAGTTATTAATCAAATTAGGGTTAAGAGAGAGAGCCCAGGATGATGCATATGATAATATAATAGAATTTTGTAAATGAGAGGGTCAACATAGTTGACTCAGACTTAGGGTTTTTCACCCTAGAGACTAATAAAGTATGTGGTCCCAAGAGTACTCATGTTATTCCTAGATTGTGGAAATTACATTTTGATGGTGCTAGATGTAATTCTAGATCAAGTGTTAGTGTTGTCTTAAATGACCCTATCAATAGAAAGTACCATGCTTATTATAGGCTCTAATTCCATTACACTAACATTCTTTCTAAATATGAAGGCCTTATCTTAGGTATACAATTTTATATAAAGAACAAGGTCATATAACTACTAGTTTATGTTGATTCATAACTATGGTCAACTAGGTAAAAAGTAAATACCAATGCAAGATATCATGTATTAAGAGTTCTAAGTTCAGAGTTTGGGATTTGATTGAATCCTTTGTTGCTTTTAACATCACCTCCATCCCTAGAAATGAAAACTGAGATGCTAATGAGTTGGCATTTATTGTAGCCAACCTTATGGCCAACTAATATTCCCCTAATTTTAGCATTGAGTTGATCCCTTGTCCTTTAGTAGCTAAAAATGTTAACCATTTTCAAGTTTTTAATTATGATTAATAGATATTGGATTTCATGACCAATTTTGGAGCATTTGATGACCATATTATTTATGAAACTAATGAAAATGCATTTGAAGGGGACAATTTTGATGGTAAATTCATTCAACTAAATGACAACAAGATTCCTAAGGGGATGATTGATTTTGAGAGACTGTTTGATTATGATAAATGGGATAAAGTTTTTAAAATTCCCAAAGTAAGTAGTAAATGTTATAATGTTTTTGATCTTGGCCTCGAAGATCAACCTCAACTAGTAAATATTGGAAAATCCTACACAAATATTGAGAATAAAAGGGCCAAAGAGATCCTCAATCAAAAAAGGGATGCCATAGCATGGTCCTATGATGACTTAAACATCTTTCATCCAAGGGTCATTACCCATACTATACCCCTTAAAGAAAGTTACAAACCATTTAGATAGAAGCAAAGGTTAATAAATCCTGTCTTAAAGCCAATGATTTCTATAGAGGTTAAAATATTACTAGATACTAGGATAGTCTTCCCCATCAGGCATTATACCTGGGTGGCTAACTTAGTGCTAGTCAAAAAGAAGAATGGTGAGATTAGAATCTATATTGACTTTAAAAAGTTAAACAAATCATTAAAAAATGACAACTATCCTCTTCCTTCTCTTGACCATGTGATTTAATTTGTTTCAAGTTTAACTATGATGTCTTTTCTTGATGGATTTTTAAGTTACAACTAGGTGTTGGTTAATAGTGAGGATATGATGAAAATAGTCTTCACCACAAAGTGGGTAACATTTGCTTACAAGAATATGCCCTCTAGACTAATCAATATAGGAGCTACTTTTCAAAGAGCTATCGACCATGCCTTCCAAGGTTTGATAGGTAAGTGTATTATTATATATATGGATGATCTAACTATTTTCTCTAAAAATAGGGAAGATCACTTCATACACTTACAAAAAGTTTTTGAAAGATGTAGAAGGTATGGAATCTCCTTAAACCCTAAGAAGAATATCTTTTATGTCATAGAAGGAAAATTATTGGGTCATGTTATAACAAAATATGGGATATCTATATATCTTGAAAGAGTAAAGGCCATATCTAGAATAGAACCTCCAAATATTAAGAAATAAATAAAATCATTATTTAGTAAGATAAACATTGTAAGAAAGTTCATTTTTATCTTTATAGAGATTATCAAGCTACTAAATGACATGTTGAAGAAAGATGCCAAAGTCACATTGAATGAATAATCTAGAAAGGAATTTAATGATATTAAGGAGGCCATCAACTAATATCTAGTCCTTATAAATGTTGACTTCTCAAAGGACTTATACCTCTATTCCTTTACATCTAACCACACTATGGCTGTAGTGTTAACTCAGAATATTGAAGGGTGTGATCACCTAATAGCTTTCACGAGAGATAATTTTAAGAATGCTGAGTTGAATTATTCATTGATTGATAAAAATGAATATGCATTAGTTAAGGTATTTAATAAATTTAGGAATTATAACCTTAGAAATAAGATGCATGTTATCTTACCTAACTTTGCCACCAAACTTATGTTAATTCAAAATAAATTGGGAGGACGTAGAGGTATGTGGATGTTATTTTTTAGGATTATGATTTAGAAATGAAGATAGAAAAACTGGTAAGGTGTCAAGGTCTGATCCATATGATTGATAATAATAATCCTTAGCTAAGTATTATGCAAATAAACCAATAAAAAAATTTAGTGAGTGGTATGTTTCAATCATACATTTACTAATTAATGGTAGTTGTCACGTAAGATTATCCAGGGAGCAAAAGAGGGTCCTAAGATTAAAGGAAACCCATTACTTGATCAAGGATAGGGTCTTTTATAGAATGAATTTTGAATTAATCTACTTAAGATGTGTCTCACAAGAAGAATTCACCCAAATCATGAGCACCTTTAATGAAAAGTTGGGCATTAAACATCCATCTAGGAAAACTACAACCCATAAAATTCTTAAAGTTGGGTATTATTGGCTAACTATTTTAAAGATGCTCATAAACATATGAGGGAATGTCACTCATGTCATATTTTTAGCACCAAGGATTCAAAGGCATCAATTCCTCTATAACTAGTCATGATTGACAAGCCATTTACATAATGGGGGTTAGACTTTGTTGGGGTAATCAAACCTAAATAATCTAAATGTCACAAGTATGTCCTAACTACAATAGACTATTATACAAGGTAGGCTGAAGTTGATCCACTAAATAATCCAGGACTGAAGAAGTGATCAACTTCTTGGAAGAAAACATGTCTACTAGGTTTGGAACTCCAATCTCTCTAGTGTGTGATAATAGATATGCATTTATCTCTATAGAGATGACTGAATGGGATTATGATAATGGCATTACTCTAAAGTTTTCATCCAACTATCATCCCCAACGAAATAGAGTCTTTCAATCTATAAATAAAAACCTAATGAAAGAAATCAAGAAATTTGCGACAAACAAGTCCAGGACTTGGCATAAGATCCTTAAGTTTGCACTATGGGCTGATAGGATAAGAATCAAACAGGCCTTGAGATCATCACCATTTCTATTAGTGTATGGATACGAGCCTATCTTTCCTATCACTCTCAAGTTTCCCATGTACAAATTCATGCAATAATTTATGGAAGAGAGCCAAGAGCTTGCTAATCCTAGATTTTTAGACATAATTCAAATGGAAGATGTAAGGGAGAAAGACTTTGGTGACTTTATTATACATCAAACCATAGTTAAAATATCATTGGATAAAATATCAAAGATCAAGGTATTCAAACAAGGAGACCTAGTTATCCTTTCAGACAAAGCATCTGAGCCTAAGGGAAAACATATAAAATTCATACCCTTATGGATTGATCCATACCAAATTATAGAAACATTGGGAAACAACACCTTCAAGCTCAATGATATATAACGTGCAGAGTTTACATTGCCCACTAATCAGAAATACCTCAAGCACTACTTCTTTTCTACTCCTCCTCAGATCTTCATGGAGTAAATTGTAAGATGGTATATTTAGAGTAGGTAAGTTAGATAGTTTCCTTTCAGTTCTTTCCTTCTAATCCCTTATTTGTACATAAGCATGTATAGATTTATTTACTTCCCCCATTGATTTCTTGTTTCCTTGATTTATGTTGTTTGTTTTATTTGTCGTTGCTTTGTTCCTTGGTTATAAATAATTCCTCTTTGACAATATCAAGCTCAAAGCTAATAAGTTTTCTTGAAAAATGCCTAAAAAAATTAGAGATATAGGTGTGAATCCCATGCATAGGATGACCATGGTCCTAAAATGTAAAGCATGATGTTGTAATATGGAGAAACTGATAAGACCAATAGAAAGACCAATCATTTCATGAGAACTTGACCATTTTCTTAACCTCAAAATAGTTTGAAGAAGACTTGCACTTGTAGGGTGAAAGTTCAAATTATCATGGTATACCCATACTAGCACTTAATCAAAATCCTTGCCTGGGATAATGATTATAGACATAAGTGATTATCCAAGCATCAAACATTTGACCCAATCTTAAAACTTGTCTATTCTAATTCCCAACCTTGTTGAAAGCATAAAGATCCAAAGGAAATAAAATAAAAAAAGGAAGAACTTAATGCAAAATCAAAAGCTTAATAGGAATAGGTGATTTTGGTAATCTCTACTGGGCTATGGACACCTAGTTAGTAGTGGAATAAGACCTTGACTGAAGCCAAAGGCATCTCTATTGGGGCTATAGATTCCTGGTTTGTAGTAGAGCAATGCCCAAACCTTCCCTAATTTAAGAGCATGGTTCTTAATGAATATCTAAACATGCTCGAAGTCAAGTTTTAATAATCAAGGATAAGAAACTAGGAAGTTGTTTCTTTAACCCCATGGCAAACATTAAGTGGAATGAAAACACACACATAACATGGCTATGTCTTGGTATTTGACTATAAGTCTACAATTCCAAGGTTTGTTTCAATAATAATATGGTCTAGGTGCTGGTTCTAATCAAATAGAGTGGATGAACTAATTATTTGTATAGATCAAAGTATTTAGGTTATAACATATTGTTATGTTTCCCCCATGAATCTCCATTTTTTGGAGTCAGCTTACACCCCAATTTGGAAAATTGGGACCCTTGAGAAATCTTGAGGGTTGAACATGGAAATTTAGCATGTTAAAATCATTTTTAGAATTTGAGGATCATTCACTTTATTAAAAGAAAACTTACTTAGTTATGTTTTGCTTTAATTTTGGATAACATTGTTAATAAATGGTCTTTATTGATTTTAGTTTTAGGTTCCATGGTGTTTACTCCGAAGATGTTCATGTTCCAAACCCCTGGCAAAAACCCTTAGTTCAAGTTTGAATATTGGAAACAACCAAATTGGTGGGAACATTTTGAAAAGCCATTTTGGACCTAAGCATAAAATTCATGTTCTAAGTTTAATCATGTTTATTAACACAACTAAAACTTAGTCTAAAATGCTTGGTCCCCTTTATTATGTTCCCCTTTAAAGAGTTCCTTATATACCTAACATTTTCTCTGCAGGGTCCTTTTGATATTTCCTAGCTTAACCTAAGGTTTTAACCCTAAGGCCCTATTGTATTTATTAATACTAAGGGTACCTTAGTCTTAACATCTTAGCTTAAATTCTAGTTCCCAAAGTCTAATTTTATGCTAGAACAGTTCTTCAATTTATACCTTAGCCTAAGGTTTTAATCCTAAGGCCAATGCATTTATGAAATAAAATTAAGGACCTTCATCTTAACACCTTAAGCCTAAGTCTTTTATATCACCATGGTCCTAACTTAACTTCATTGAATCTTGTACAATCTAATAGTCCTTATTTTATCATGGTATTTGATCCAATAGAGTTAGGAAAGCCTGATCTTCAAATTAAGCAGCATGCATCTCGAGTGATCTAATGATTCACACTTTCTTTTGGCCTTTAAATTAGATGGTGTGAGGAAAGAATGATGAAATCCCACACATATCACCTTAGACCAATCACATTCAATCTCTTGGATCATAATTAAAAGTTCTCACTTCATCACTAAGACTTGATCAGATGGAGTGATGTGTAGTTGAAACTTTAAAGGATTATGAAAGGCCCTAATAATCAACATGTGGAACCCTTACATTCAAGAACTAAAATTAAAGGGGCCTGCCTAACAAAGAAAACCAATCATGAGCAAGTTTTTATATCATGATCCTATGGCTTTCGCATCATCTTAAATTTTGATCCAATGGATCAAATTAAGTCCAAGACATTGGAAAGTCCTGTGGAGGTCCTAAGTGGCACTCTCGCATTGGGTCATAATAATTTGATGAGATTAAAATTGACATTTATGCGACTATCATTTGATGTCCATGAAGATGCATTTGACATCCACACGAACATCAACTTTAGGCCCATCAGATTAAGAGATTCACTAGCTTAAAATTGATGTTCATGTGACTATTATTTGATATTTGTGAAGACCTATTTGATGTATATGAGACCGTCAAATTTAAGCTAAGGAATTATTCTATTCAGGATCAAAATACACTCCAAAATCCTATTGGAAGGCTTAAAAATGACATTATAAGCTAAGGTAAATGCTCAAAATATGCTCAAACATGGGAAATCTTTGATCTACAAAATGTGGAAATGGTGTTATGGTCTAAATATAGGAAAGTAAAACTTAATCTAAATCTGTGCTTTATGATCCCCATGGAATTTTACTTAAATATCATGAACCTTAAACTGTAGACTTATATTAAAATTATTTTAAAATGAGATTTGTGTTACACTTAGGCCAATTTATTTATAGCTAAGGGTTTTAATATTTTAAACACAATGTATAGATTAACTTAAAATATTTTGGCCATGGTCTCCTTTACATAAATCATAATAATTACACATAAATACCTTAGCCTAACATTTTGTTCATACTTAATAAACATGAAATAAACTTAGGCTATGGAATTTAAGTGTAAGTCTCATGTTAATAATGTGCTAACTTAAAGTTTTGACATCTATGTAGATCAAGAATTCATGTTTCATTACTATTTTTTGATCTAATGACATGAAGATCCTATGGACTTTTCAACATGGAGCCTCAAGATTCCTCAAGCTTGATCCATGGTGAAAGTGTATTCAAGGTAGACTTGACATGATCATCTGACAGTTCATGTTTTATCATTGAAGGATGATTCAATAACATGAAGGTGCTCATGAATTTATAAAGGCCCATAGGCTCATCGCATGGCCAAAACTCATTTGACAAAGCACTGACATATGATACAAAGATAAAGGAGGCACACAAAGATGCTAATTGTCACAACCATGAGGCTTGGAACCAAATATCCAATTAAATGGTAAAGGCCTAGATTATAATGAATGACTCTTGCTAATCCTAGATTTTGATCCAATAGAGTGAAATAAAAGAAGAATTTCTAAATGCCAATGGCTAGTGCTTAATAGGCATTTATGAAAATGTCACGAAAGACCCAAACTAATGCCATATATATGCCACACAATCAGAATAAGAAAAAAATGAGATCTTGTGGGATCAAAAACACAAAGGTATAAACGCAAAGGTCCAAATCAAATACAAGGCACATATAAGCTAGAGTCTAGATATATCCTACCATTAAAGCCTAAAAACCCTAAACCCTCCATAAAAGCAACCCAACTAGATTCATTTGGTCACAATTTGATCCAAAGAAATTTTGATTATGTTTTTGAGTACAAAAGAGCTTCCATAGAGATAATTTGAAAACTAGTGTGAATAATTTGTAGAAATAAAGACCATGGAAGCTCACAGACAATAATTGAAGGAAGAGACTGAGCTCTACCTATCAATAGATAATGACGGATAAATCTTCAAAGATATTGAATTAGATGTTTCAGCCCTAAAGTCTCCAATAATTAGGAACTAGTTTGATCTCTTATTCATGGTCGAGGAATTGAAGCCTATCACAAAAAGAGGAGCAAAGAATTGCCATAGTATGTCAAAGTTACTATGACTTGGTCACTATTTAGAAGGCTAGACTCCACTACACCATGGCAAAAATTGAGGTGATTCATTGCATAGACATCATTGCTGCCATCTTTGTTGATTGTAGAATTGATAATGAATGGATTTAGGATGGAAACTCCAAGAAGGTAGCATATGTTTCTCTTATGACTTTTGAGAAGTATTATAGGCTTCCCATTACCCATATGGATTTATCTAAAATGAAAGAGTGGACCTCCATACATGACATAGACTCTGTCCTTAGACCTTGATTGCACTAAGGGCCCCATATACTCAAGGACTTTGGGGGCAAGATCCTAATAGTCCAATTCATGGAGGGTATTAGGGTAATAATGACCCTATTGAACCAAGCCTTTGGTGCCCCATCAACCACCTATGTGAATAAAATATGGGTCCCTTATGTACACTTCATGGTGGAAGAAAAGGTCACCCCTCCAATTGGAGTTTTGATTAGTGTTTTCCTCACCAAATAGTTCATTACCATAAAAAGGAAGACATATAAATAATTTAATATGGTGGCATACCTACTGGATGCCTACTTGACTCTATCACCTTCCTAGGGACTATAAATTGGTCTCTAGATGGAAAAACTACTATTTCACACCACTATTCCAAATTTCACATCTTCAAGTACATGGATCAGATGCAATTTATTTATGAATGCATTTATCTAGATTTTATGGAGGCCATCACCAGTTTTCCCCTGCCTAGGGTCCACCCTTTAATCAAGAAGTACATGGAAATGATGAATGACAATTGGTACTACCCTGATTACATGATCATCAAGATTGAGGGGATCATGTCCCATCCTTATAGATTTCTAGTGTATGTTTTAGGAAAGCTAGTTGAGCAAGAGATTGCATCCCAGTTCCTAGATGGCATTGATGGTATTTGTAGAGAGAAGAATAAGGGTCTTCTCTACCCCTTTACTTATCATGAGGACCATACTTCAGGATTTGAAATAGGTTGATACCACGGCCAAGAAAAAGGAGTCATTTAGTTTTCAACATGATGAATTCAAGATGTGGGATCCTATAAGTATAGTGGCCAGCCACTTAAAGGAGAAAAAGCTCCCCAAGGCTGAATATGTGCATCAACTTTGTGTTCATGACACCATCTATATTAAAGCCAAGAATTATGATGAGGTGTTAGACAGGATCCATAAAAGGATCTTTCCTAAGCAATTTACCATAAGATTGAAAATAAATGAAATAAACTACAAAAAATCAGCAGTATATTAAATGAAATTAATAGAATTGAATTACAATATTATAATTTCAAAATCACTAGCCTCTTCAAGGGGGAAACCTCTTTTCAGCAAGATCAATTCAATACAAGTTGTGGATCTTCATTGAGCCTTAACACTAACTTAATTACTAATTCTATTCTAAAAACTATTTCATCTCATGCATGTGGGATAAAACAAATTTGCTCTAGGGATGACTTACAAAGCATATGCCTCCAGAGAAAATAATATGCTAATAATGTAAATAATAGAGTAGAACATGGGTTCTTAACATCCCTCCCTATTGGAAAAAGCTTTGTCCTCAAAGCTTTAATTATGGAAAGAATTGTTGAATCTATAATAATGGTTTCAATGTGGCATCTTCAGGTTGTATTCCTTTCCATTAAATTAAAACTTTTGTGATGGTACGAGAGGGAATTTGGAGGGTGCATCAAGCCAAGACTAATTCTGGTTTGATAAAGAGGGAACCTTCATTATCAAGTTCTGGTAAGACTATTTATGTGTGAATGTTGGTTCCAAGAACTTTCTTTAGACATGAGACATGAAATATTGGGTGAATGTGGGAGGAAGGTGGAAGTTCCAACTTGTAAGAAACAAACCTAATCTACTAGAGAATATTATATGGACCACAAAAATTAGGGGCAAGATTTTGACACGCCTTTTATTTTATGGATGATTTTTTGTATGGTTGCAGGTGAAGAAAAACCATATCACCTACTTGAAAGGTGCACTCAGAGTGGTGTTGATCATCATGATGCTTCATTTGATTCTATGCTAAATGAAGATTGTCCCATAATATGTGGAGAATTTTATCTTGATGGTGAAGATAAGTGTCAACTACCTGAACTGGTAAACTAATAGGGGTATATATAAGTGGTGGGGGTGCTTGTCCATAAACTGATTCATATGGGGTCATTTTATTAGATGTGTGGTAGGATGTATTATACCATGATTTTGCAAGAGGTAACCATTTGACCCACTGATGTGGTTGCTTTGTGACAAAATAGAGAATATAAGTTTCTAAACATTTATTGACAATTTCAGTCTAGTCATTAGTTTATCGATGATATCTCAAACTTATTTTTAATTATGTATCAAGACACTTGAAGAGTTCTTACCAAAAATGATTGATGAAGGTAGAATCATTATTTGAAACAATAGAAGAAAGAACACCATGGAGTCAGAATATGTGATCAAGAAATGTCTAAGCAATGGTGAAAGCAGAGTAGGGATGAGCTAATGTGAAAAAATGAGCATATTTAGAGAGGTGATCCACTACAACAAGAATCACTTTTCAATGAAATCCATGGAAATCTCAGTCCAAATACATGTGGGAATGGGAATTAATTGGAGTAGACCATGTGGGGTAACTATTTCACCTTTAGTACATTGGTAGATATCACATTCATCAATAAATGTTTTGATATCCTTCTTGATTCCATGATAAAATAAATTACGATGAACTCTCTCATACATTTTCAATAACCCTAAATGACTAGCAGAAGGGGAAGTATGCATCTCTTATAAAACTAGTTATTTGAACTTGGAAACTGTTGGTAACATTAGGAGACCTTTATATCACAATGTGTGCCCATCAAAAGTATAATGAGATTTAGTAGATGGATCAGTAGATAGTTTAATAATGAGTTGTTGGGTTGGGATATCATTATTCCACTAATTTTAAAGATCATGGAACCAATTGGAAATGGGAAGAGAGACTGCATAGAGGTGCACCAGATTGTCAAATTGGTGAGAGAGAGCATCAATGACCAAGTTTTCCTTACCTTTTTTTTAGGTTATTTAAAAATCATATCCCATGAGTTTATAAACCCATTTTTTTGCTCTACAAAAGGTACCCATTGTTCAATAAAATATTTGAGGCTTTGATGGTCAGTTTTAATGCAGAAGTATCATCCAATCAAATAGGGATGCCATTTGTGAACTGTGTGAAGAATAGCCATCATCTCTTTTTCATATGTGAAACATACCAAATTATGTATAGTTAGGGCTTTACTAGTAAAGGTGATGGGATGAACCTCCTGCATAAGTATAGTACCAAGACCTTTCCACATGCATCACACTCAAGAATAAATGACTTAGAGAATTTGAGCATGGCCAAGATTGGCATGGTGCACATGGCATGTTTAAGGTCATCAAATGCTTGAAAATATGTAGGTGACCATGTAAATGAATATTTTTTTAGCATAACTATCAATGGAGATGTAATTATGCCATAATCCTTGAAATTTTTTCTCTAGTATCCTATCAAATCAAGAAATCCATGTAAGATTTTGAGGGTCTTTGGTTGGGGCCAATTTGTCATAGCTATAATTTTGGTGGGGTTGACATGAACACCATCATATGTGACACGATGTCCCAAATAGTCAACTTTTATTTTCCTAAAAGAATACTTTGAATGTTTTACACATAGGTGGTTAGCAACAAGAATTCCCAAGGTGGTGTTAAGGTGGTGGAGGTGATCCACCCATGTGGGACTATATATAATAATGTCATCAAAGAAGACCAAGAGAAACTTCTACAAGAAGGGATGGAATACTTTGTTCATCAAACTTTGGAAGGTTGAGAGAGAATTAATAATCCCAAATGGCATGACAAGGAACTCATAGTGGCCATCATGTGTGGGAAAGGCTATCTTAGGAATATCAACATCATGAAGATGAATTTGGTGATACCCTGAGTGTAGGTTCAATTTAGATAAAAATTATGCACCATGGATTTCATCAAGGAGTTCATCGATGACAGGTATTAGAAACTTATCCTTGATGGTTAGTTTGTTCAGATCTCAATAATCAATGTAGAGACACTAATAACCTTCCTTATAAATAAATAATACTAGTGAAGAATATAGACTAGTGTTGGGTTGAATAAACCTAGCTTGCAAGAGATCATGGATGATATTTTCTATCTCAATATTTTGATGAAATGGGTATCGATAGTGTTGAATGTTTGGAGGATAACTACCAGGAAGTAGTAGGATGTGATTGTCTTGAGGCTGGTGAGGTGGAAATCTAGTAGGTTCCTCAAAAACTAAGGCATGCTTGACCAAAAGGTTGTGCAAGTCAGAGGTGGGTGAGAGTCTAGTGGTGAAGTAATATGAAGAGAAAAGATTTATGAAATGATGTTGTGGGATACCCATTTGAGAATTTTCTCCATGTGGTGAGAGATGAAAATACTAGTGGAGCCTAGAATAAGGCCTTGTAGGGTGTATTTCTATCCATTCTTTGAGAACTATATCCAAAGCTCTAAAAAGTCCCAAAGGATGGGTCCAAGTGTTCATAACCATTGGGCACTAAAAATAACATCACATCCCCCTAAAGATAAATCAAACATGTCAGCCTAAAGGTTATATTCACCAACTAAAATATGAACATTATGACACTTACCTTTGTAGGTTAATGTGCCTCCATTGGCAATCATGACCCCAAAATTGGAGCATTGACTAAAAAAATAATATTCTTGCTTGAAGACCTAAGGGTCAATGAATTTGTGAGTGCTATCAAAATCAATAAGTATGGTGAGGAGTTGCTTCTTAAAATAAACCTAGATATGCATTGTTTGGGGGGCAGTGACTCTCACCAAAGCATGCATGGAGATTTTTGGAGGGAAATCTAGGTGCATAGAATCATCATCTTACTCTACAATCCCCTCAGTAGTATCTACATAATCTTCAATATCTGGTGCAGAATCAACAACTAGTAGGTACAATTTTTTTCTTAATGCATTTTTCCCTAGAATCCATTTACCATCACAATTATAAAAAATACCTTTGTCATGACATGCATGTAATTTTAGATCTTGTAAGACATTTGATAGGGGTTGTCTTGGTAGTGGGTTGTTGGAAAGAGGGCTTGGAGGGTGCTCAATTAGAAGTGCGATGCTATGTGGTGATTTTGTCTTCAGTGAATTTTATGAGACCCAAGGTTGCCATCATGGTCTAAGGTTGAAACTTCTTCACCTCAGAGTAAATGGGCACTTTCAGGGCACTAATAAAACAAATTTTGAAGAATTCATTTGATAACCCTTTAGTGTGATTAGCCAAAGTTTCAAATTCAATTTGATAATCATTAATGGTGCCTGTTTGATGAATTTTTGTGAGGGATCCCATAAAATTCTTAAATGCTGAGGGACCAAACCTACCCAAAATTAGGGATGCAAAAGTTTTCCAATTAGGTTCATCATTAGATTTGAGATACCAATGGTACTATTGCAGTGACTCTAGTTCCAAGTGGAAGCAAGCAATTGAAACTTTGTTGAGATGATAAGTGTTATGAAGGTTGAAGTATTGCTCTGTATGATAAATCCAACCTATCAGGTTTGTACCATTGAATCATGGAAATTCCAATTTGATCCCACATGGTGAGTGGGTGGATGAAAAAGTATTCTTGGAAGAAGACTCCATCTTTTGTAATCTCCTAAGCAAAAGGCCATTCTATTCATTGAATCTACACACCATATCAGCTAAGTCAGTGACCTGAGTCATCAAAGCTATAATTTCTTCCTCCATGACCTTCATGCCTACACATGTGACTACCATAACCTTTTTTTTTCAAAGGGTGGGAAATATAAATTTAAGACGCATTTAGTAAAGGATTTTTTTAATGTGGATGAAATTGAGAGGGGTAAAGGTACTTTTACTAAGTTTTTCACATAGGAGTACAATTGATGAAGATAAGGGTGGTTTTAGATGGGAAAATAGAAAAAATTAAAAATATATAAAAGAGGGATGAAGAAGAAAAAAGGGGAGATGAATATTGTGTAAATTTTTTTAGGCAAATAGATAGAAACTTAAAAAGTTATGATAGAACTGGAAAAAATAGAAAAATGAGATTTGCATGAATTCAAAGTGGAATTGGGATATGGGACCTCAATGATGCAAATGTGGAGAATTGAATTTTAGGTGTCCTAGTAAATTTTGAGAAGCAATGGGGCTATAGATAGGAAGATATTGTAAAAAATTAAAATTCCCAACACTAATTTTTGGTTTTATGTTACTCTATTGATAGTCTTCTGAAAATTATATGGCTTTATAAATAATTATGCTTTCTAATCTATCTAACAAAAATGGACCCCAAGTTCGAATGGTTTCCTAAAGGTTTTTCTATAAATCACTCTGGCCACCAATGTTGTCTGAGCAAGTACTACTCTCCAAAAAATTTCTAGCCATGGAATTACCTCTTAGCAATAGCTCTTGGTTTTCCTCATAGGTGGGAACTAATCAATCAAGAATGGGTCATTTCCCATTTCACTGGTAGGTCCCTTCAATAATTCAAGTACTTTGGGGTTCCTGTGGTACTCCTCATAATGAGTTTTAGGGATTTCATCTAAATACTTCCCATAGTTAAGTGGATAGGTTTTACCTTGATCTAAAATAGAAGATAAAATCTAGATCAGGAAATAAATGCAATGTAGTTGAATATAAAATCATGATCTTTGGTGACGTCTTATTACCAAAATGAAACTACAAATCTGTACTATCGCATGAAAGGTTTGGGAATGAAACTATTACCACTTTTTGATCACTAGGGTCTAATTATAGGAAGGTGAGAGCATATGATGGGTAGCAAAAAAAATTATCCCAGGGGCACAACACCAAACTTGAACACATGATGACCAAAGATGATAATCCATCTAGAGAGAGATGGAAAATGCATTCTTTATAATATCATTTGTTACTTGGACCATTTAGGACAACCCAAGAACAACCCCATATGGAACAATAACAGTTAAAGGGATATCTTGAGCAAGGCCAAGATGAATAGGGTCATGGTAAGGAGAATGTGGGAGAAGTGAAATTGGAAGAGATACCTAAAGAGGGACCCTCATCTTCAACAATCCCAGAATGGCCACATTTCCTAGTTTAGTACATAGATATGATAGCCTTAGATAGAGAATAAATACATGATGGTACCCTCAAATATCTTATAGAAGCATATGATATGAATAGGGAAGAGGAAGTATTTGAAGATACTCAAATCCAAGCAGGGGAGCCTAGAGGAGAGAAATGAAAAGAGTTTATCCTTGTAGCATCCTAAGAGAAGAGGAAAGTAGAGATAGCATTAGTTTATGTGAGACCAATAAGAGACCCAAATTAACCATATCTTACCGCACAAGTGAGATAAATTTGTTCAGTGATGAGTTCCCCATTCATAGGCTAATCATCCCTAACTGGTTCATCTATGGAAATCTACAAAATATTCCTTTTATTTCTCACTCATGGGCCATAATAAAAGTTTTTGATGTTGAAATACAAGATTACATGAAGCCATGGATAAGGGCTATGGTGAGGGAGCAAGAATAAAGGAGGATTGTGGTCACTTAAGGACCATAAAGCAAGAAGATGGATGCCCTGGGAGTATCATGTAGCTCAGGTATAGAACTCTAAAAACCTCCCAAGTTCAAGAAACCAATCACTACTATCTAATTCAATCAAAAAATAGCTTGATTGGAAAGAGTTAACATGAGGACATCCATGATGGGAGCAGAGGAATTCACCTTCTAAAAGGTGGATCCCTTTGTGGGATTAACCATAGTTAGGGTCAAGAACTTGATAAGGCTACCATTCATGAAGAGGATGTAGAAAGCTTGATTGAGGCCCAGTCAGCTCAAACAAAAGTAGGGGTTTAGAGGAATGAAACAAAGGATCTATAATTTGGAAAGGGAAAAAGAAAACATGGATACATAGGCAATTCTATCAATACCTGAGGCAATGACCAAAATGCTTGATGAGTCATTTTATGACATGTATGAGACACTCAAAATAATGAAGCTAAGTCAAATTGCATTATCACAATAGGGTGCATTAGCCAAGGGTTTGGTCACCCAATGGAAAGCCTTAGAAGACAAAATAGACAAACTTCTCAACATACAAGCAAAGAAATAGATCCCAACTTCAAAACCATTAGTTTGGGACACTTGATCATAATTCTAGGAATTGTGATTGACAAGGTTTAAATTTTGAGTGCATGACACAATAAGGTGAAAATAATCCTTAAGGGTGATAAAGAGCTAATTATAAGTATTGAATAACTTTTTTAGATTATGCTTGCAAATCCTACATAACCCATTGCCCTTGGAATAATAAGTGATGAGGAATTCAAATATAGGGCTTCTTTGGTAACCCAAGAAATCAAAAGAAAGAGCCAAGTTAAATCTAGGGCTGATAATAATAAGATCCTAGACATGATATTCAATGTTGGAAAAAGGATAAATGAAGCTAAGAGATTTAAAGAAGCCATGTCAAGAAATAATAAAGAACTCAAGGACTTAGTAGATCAAGAGGAGGAACATATCTTGACGTATGTTATGGACCTAAAGCTAGTTGATGAGCAACATACTAAAGCCATGAACATCCTCTAGCAATAACAAGCAGAGGCCCCACCAACAAATTAAAAAATATTATATTTTGTAGAATTTTGTAGCACTTTGAAATATAATATTCCATTGTAATTTCATATTTTAGTTTATTAGCATATTTTCCCCCAAGTCAATCTAATTGTGAAGAACAAGTATATTTGATAACTTGTTAAGGACAAATATCCCTACCTTTTGTATATATGTATATTGTAACTGATTGATGCATTGCCTTGTCTTTCTATAAATGGCATGTATCACCATATTTGTAAGGGGAGAGATTTTTTGAGCAAATTTTATAGATTTAAAGCAATTAATATAATTAAGGAATTCTACAAATATTGTCCATTTTGATATGTTAATTGCTAATATAGATTTTCTCTTTATTGTTAGTTTTGTATCCCGAATTTGAATAGTTTCTTTGAATTTAGGGTTGTGATTTCTAATCACAGGGTTTCTTATTTGTGTGTATGCTAGATTAGGTGGATGATCTTAAGTTTTGCTTCATTTCATTGTTACAATGCATTTAGATGTGCAAATGCTAGTTGATTATAATACTAAATCTTTAAAGCAGACATGGTTCCTACTTGTGACTATTTATGCTATTTTATGTTTTACCCTTCTCTTTGCTCTTTTATACCAAATCATTTTAGTTTAAATGTCATTATAAATATTCACTTATACTAGTTTATAGATTAAATTTGGATTATAATTCACTAAGTATTAATATAGATCCTCTATAATTTAGAAAGAATAGACCATGATTGATCCAAACCATTAATCATTACAAAATTTATGGAACACCAATACATATCTCTACCACTGTTTCACCATAGGTGACATAAAGTTTCCACAACTTGATACTCATGCTTTGAATTCCCTAAATTCTAAAATGAGAAGTGTTCTTTGAACACTAAGAAACCCCATGATGCACTTAGAGGTGTCAACACTTGGCAGCCCCATAGGATTTTAATGTCCCTTGCAAATAATCACTATTGCATTTAGTGTTATCATGTCATGTGGAAGTTGTTGCCTACATCTCAGCCCCCCATTGAATTATCAACTATCTTCTACCATTGTTGGATCTTTGGAACATGCTCAAACTTTTAATCATGCCTTACAATCTTAACACTTATCATGCCTACATTGGTCCTGGGTTCTTTTGACTCATTCAACTTGGATCATGCATCATCTGATCATCCTAATCCATATTAACATGCATCATATATTTTCCTACATTTGAACTCAAATGGTTACTTTATGGGGCCTAAAATTGATGCTCACATGACTATATTCGAACAATTGAAAACCAATGGCTACCTTCTATAGCTTAAAGTTGACATATGCATGCCTATCAAAAAATGTCCATGAGACCATCACACTTATGTAATTTGGATAAATTCCTTCAGAGCTTTTGTATTTTATAATTTTTTCTTCATGAATCTTATTTTGGGCCTTTGTCTTGGGTTATTTTATCCTCGACACTCCTTTTTTTGGAATTTTTTTCCTACAACATTGCTTTATAATAATCTATCTTTGACATTCCTTCTCTAGAATAATACTTTCGAGCATTCAATCAGGATAATTATCTCAAAAAAAATGTTTGAGATAATTTCCTTGAAGTATTTTGACTTCAGACTTTTCCTAAGAGATTTGGACTTTATCAAAACTTTTACATGGGTAAGATGCCCAAAAGAATTCCACCTTTGGATTTTATCCTTCATCAAAACAATTATTTCAGACATTTTGTCCAAAATAATTTCCCTAAATAAATTGGTCTTTTGCACTTTTGTCAAAGGAATTGGGCCTTTGCATTTTGGCCGAAGGAATTTGGACTTATGATTTTCACCAAAATAAAGGATTTTTATCAAGATTTTTGTGTGGGTAAAATGTTTGAAGGGAAGGTGCGCTTTAGAATTTTTTCCATGAATAACATGTCTAAAACAAATAAGGACTCTCCATTTCTTCTAAAGGAATTTTGACTTTTCTTTCAAGATTTTTTATCACAGGAAAAATACCTAAAAGGCAAGTTCCCTTTAGATTTTTTGTTGCAGACAAAAGTTTAAAACAACTAGAATTTACATTTTTCCTAAAGCAATTGGACTTAGCTCTTTTGATGAAGAAATAGGACCTTTGCACTTTTCCCAAAGGAAAAGTTCCCTTTGTAATTTTTTCACAAACATTTTGGCTAAAATAAAATAAGTGTAAAGGAAAATTACACTTGTTCCTTAGAGGAGAAATCCACTATTATGATTGTTTGAGATGTATTTCCTATGAGATACCTTGAAGATCAAATCCAATCTTGTGCATATTTTAAAGGTATCTCCTAGGAGATAAATTGAATTTATTATAGGGACTTCAAAATATCACCCAGTTGTGCCTTCCATGTAAAGGAAAATTGCATTTGTTCCTTGAAGGAAAATCCACTCTTGTTCCTATTTGAAATGTATCACCTAGGAGATACCTTGAAGGGGAAATACACTCTTGTGCATTATTGCAAGGAATCACTTAGGAGATACATTAAATTTATTATAGGGGCCTTTAAAATATCACCCAGTAGTTCCTTTCATGTAAAGGAAATTCCACTTGTTCCTTGAAGGAAAAATCCGCTCGTGTGCCTATTTGAAATGTATCACCTAAGAGATACCTTGAAGGGGAAATCCACTCTTCTACATGTTTAAAATTTATCTCTTAAGAGATACATTGAAGTTATTATAGGGGCCTTAAAAATATCACCCACTAGTGCCTTCCGTGTAAGTGAAATTCCACTTGTTCCTTGAAGAAGAAATCTACTCTTGTTCCTATTTGAAAGGTATCTCCTAGGAGATACATTAGAGGGGAAATTTTTAGGTTATGGAGCTAAAAGCTTCAACTATGTAGACATGGAGGAGGTTGCTGAGATTCAGGGATACCGGCGTCGGCAGTGGTATCGACGTTAGTCATCTATAGTGCATAAGGGCAACCAACATCGGCAGGAGGTCGACCGACATTGGTCACCTCCAGGCGGATAGGGACTGATGTCGATTGCTTGTGGTGGTTTTAGAACTATTTATTGCATGGACAGTTAGTTCATTGAACTGAGTGTTTGCATGTAAAGGCTAATTTTAGTCTTGAGTTGTGTTTCTAATTATTGTAATTAGGTGTCTAATTATTGTTTGCATGGGATCTATATAATAGACCCACTGGCATGTATTGTAATCAGTGCAAAATAAAGGAAGGCAAGGTATATCCTTCCATTGTAAGATCATTTGAGTTGCAATTTGTTGCAAGATCATAGGAGATCTACATGTGTAAGTAAGGTCTGTTGAGTTACAGGTTGTTGCAAGTTTATGGGAGATCTACTTGAAGTACTTTGAGTACTTGGTGTACTGGCAATGTATTGCTGACTGGTTGGAGGTGAACACCAATTCTGTTGTTGAGTTGTGTGTTGGGACCGTTTTTGGTAGGAGAGTAAACTCTTGATTGAGAAAAACTGGGAGCCCTTGAGGTGTGGGATGCCTCAGAGAGGTTTGAGAAGAAGTGGCATCTTATTTATTATATTTTCTTTTTGGATGAGTATTAATACAAGATTGTGTATTGTCTCTCATATTCTATGCTATTTGTGAATTCTAGTTACTTGTTCATTCTGGTATGATTCCATGTTTAGTTGCTAATACAAGGTAATCATATATACTCTTATTATGGAGAGTAGGATCCTAACAGTTGTTATGAGAGCTTTTGGTTGGGTTTACTAATAAGTTGTATCAGATCTGGTTAGTGTTTGTTGATTACAGGTTACTCACTTGAGTTTCTATTTGAGTGGGAGTATATCAATGGCAGAAGAAAGTAAGCTATGAATGGAGAAGTTTAATGGCAAGAACTATCAATTATGGAGGATGTAGATAGAAGATTATCTGTATTAGAAAGATTTGTACTTACCGTTGGGTGGGGTTGCCTACAAGCCCATGGATATGAAGGATGAAGAATGGGAGGTTCTTGATCGGAAGGCTCTGGGATCTTTAAGGTTGAGCCTTGCATCATCTATGATTTCCAACTTATCATAGGCCAAGACAATGATACAATTGATAGAATCTTTGGCAAATTTATATGAAAAACCCTCAACTTCAAATAAGGTATTTCTTGTGAAGCAATTATTTAATTTGCAAATGTTGGATGGTGGATCTGTACATAGTCATCTTAGTGATTTCCATGGTTTGGTAAACCAGTTAAATTCAGTCAATATTGTGTTTGATGATGAAATTAAGGCTCTCTTAATCTTGTGCTCATTACCTAAAAGTTGGGAGAGTTTGGTAATGGCAGTTAGGAATACTGCATCTGCTTCAAAGATCTTAAAAGTGGATGATGTTGTGAGTGTAATCTTGAATGAAGAGATTCACAAGAAAAGCACAGGTGAATCATCAGGGAATGCTTTGAGTGTTGAAAGTAGGGGAAGGCAAAGAGAGAAGATCGAGCATGGGAGATCAAAGTCAGAGATAGGCAGGAGATCCAAGTCTAGGTATGGCAGAATAACCTACTGGAAGTGTGGAAAGCAAGGGCATGTAAAGAGAGATTGTTGGATGTATAAAGATAAGCATGAAGGACATGAAGAAGCAGATGTTGCAGATTTTGTTGCACAAGATGCTCTGGTATGTTCCTTAGATAAAGTAGAATCTTGGATTTTAGATTCTGGTGCCTCTTTCCATGCATCCCCAAATAGGGAATTTTTCATGAATATGTCCAGGGAGACTTTGGAGAAAATTATTTAGGGGATGGTAAGCCTTGTCAAATGGTTGGCAAAGGGAAAATGAAGCTGAAATTGCAGACGGGAAACACATGGGTGTTGAAGGAGGTCATGAATATCCCAATCCTGAAGCAAAATTTGATTTCGGTTGGAAAGTTGGGTGATGAGGGTTGCAAAGTAACTCTCACAGTGGACTCTTGGAAAGTTTCCAAGGGTGCACTTGTTGTAGCAAGAGGTAAGAAAGTAGGTATGCTTTATCTATCTACTTGTATTACTGATTCTCTTTCTGGGTTATCTACTTCAGCTGTAGATTCAAAGATGTGGCTCAATAGGCTTGGTCACATGAATAAGAAGGAGATGCATGTTCTTGAGTCAAAGGGTATGCTTTCAGATTTGAAAAGCATGGATCAAGATTTCTGTATGTAGAAGAAGAAAGTGATTTTTCTTGAGAAATCTGATGTTCGTGACAAGAATAGGAAAGCCTTGGTTTTCAAGGAGAAGGTGACGGATAGAGATCAGTACAAGGGGCTGAATAATTCTGAGTAGAGCAAGGTTGATATAGACAAGGGTTTGATCCAAAAGGAGCTCGTGATTATAAGTCATCACTCACAAGTAAAACACAGAGACCGACATTGGTTAGAAAACTAACATCAACATCCAGATAGGGACCGATGTTAGTTATGTGCAACCTGACATCGGTGACTCCAGACAAATGAACACCAGTGTCAGTCAAGGGAACTGACGTCGGTGATGAGGTAGTCGCATGGAATTGACATCGGTCGGGTGCAGACTGAGATGTGACCAGCATCAGTCACTGAGATGGATTTTGGGTAGACAACAAGCTGTCAAGGAGTCTCAAGCGCCCATATGGAGGACTGAAAGGGTAAGTAAGCCTCAAATTCATCATTTCCCTTCTTTACAATACTTGTTGCTCACTGATGGTCATGAACCAGGAAGTTGTTAAAGAAGTAGAGCAGGTAGATCCAAGAAATAGTGGGAGCTTGGCATGGATGAGGAATGTGATTCCTTAGAGAAGAACCAAATGGGAGTTATTGGTGGAGTTGCCAGCTGGAAGAAAGCACTGAGAGACGAAATGATTTTTAGGATAAAGAAGAGCAGAAATGGACACGTGAGACGAAAGGCCAGGGTATATGGTCTTGAGTAAGCTTTAGGACAATGGAGGTTTGACCATTGTGTTTCTCTTTACTAGGTTGGATAATATTAGCTACATTATCCTATTATTGTATGTTGTACTTGTTGTAGGGTTACACATACAGGGAGTTGCTGAACTAAAGGTAAAGTTAGTTCAGAGGTGTGTCATGAAGAATCTGGGAGTAGAAAGATTATTTGGCATGAGTGTGTTCTAAAGACATGGAAGGTCACAGGTTGATTTTGTCTCCAGATGATTGTGTGAAACCGATAAGCACGCTGATGGTTGGAAAGTTCTATGAACAATGTTCTGATTCACATAATGAGGTTAAGTACATGTGTACTAGACCTAAGATTTCCCAAGCAGTGGGAGCTGTCAGAAAGTTTGGGGCCAATCTGAGAAAGAAGCACTGGAGGGCATTTTAGTGGATTCTTAGAGGGACTAGCAACAGGTGCACATGCTATGTAGGGTCAAGTTCTTTTCTACATGGGTTTATAGATGTGGATGTGGCAGGTGATTTGGATGATAGGTGGTGCACCACAGGATTTGTGGTGGTTGGTCTTTAAGAGTGATCTTGAAGAGGGATACAAAGCCAAGGAACAAACTAGATGATGTACAGGTACAGGTATAGTTGCAGCTGTTTATCTCCAAGTGGGAGATTGTTAGGTTGTGGAGCTAAAAGCTTCAACTATGCAGACATGGAGGAAGTTGTTGAGTTCTAGGGATATCGGCATCGGCAGTGGGACCGACATCGGTCATTTATAGTGTAGAAGGACAACCGACATCGGTAGGAGGTCAGCCAACATCTGTCACCTATAGGCAGATAGGGACCAATGTTGGTCACCTGTGGTGGTTCCAGAACTATTTGTTGCACAGACATTTAGTTTGTTGAACCGAGTGTTTGCATGTAAAGGCTAATTTTAGTCTTGAGTTGCATTTATAATTATTGTAATTAGGTGTGTAATTATTGTTTGCATGGGATCTATATAATAGACCCATTGGCATGTATTGTAATTAGTGCAAAATAGAGGAAGGCAAGGTAGATCCTTCCATTGTAAGATCATTTGAGTTGCAGGTTGTTGCAAGCTCATAGCAGATCTACATGTGTAAGTAAGGTCTGTTGAGTTGCAAGTTGTTGTAAGCTTATGGGAGATCTACTTGAAGTACTTTGAGTACTTGGTGTACTGGCAGTGTATTGTTGACTGGTTAGAGGTGAACACTAATTTTGTGGTTGAGTTGTGTGTTGGGACCATTTTTGGTAGGAGAGTGAACTCTTGATTGAGAATTACTGGGAGCCCTTGAGGTGTGGGAAGCCTCAGAGAGGTGTGAGAAGAAGTGGCATCTTCTTTATTGTATTTTCTTTATGGATGAGTATTAATACAAGATTGTGTATTATCTCTCATATTCTGTGTTATTTGTGAATTCTAGTTACTTGTTTATTCTGGTATAATTCTGTGTTTAGTTGCTAATACAAGGTAATCATATATACTCTTATTGTGGAGAGTAGGATCCTAATAGAAATCCACTCTTTTGAATGTTTTAAGGGTATCTCCTAATATTTACCTTGTACATATAAGAAAAGACCTAAAAATATCACCCAATAATGCTTTCCATGTAAAGGAAAATTCCACTTGGTCCTTGAAGGAGAAATCCACTCTTGTTCATGTTTGAAAGGTATCTTCTAGAAGATACCTTGAAAGGAAGCTCCACTCTTATGTATGTTTGAAAGGTATTTCCTAGGAGATACCTTGAAGGAATTAGAAATGTAGACACCAAAAATTATGTCACACACATGCATAACTCCTTGTGTCAAAACCCCCTTAAGCTTATTTCCAATAATAATAATGATTAGCCTCCCCAACCCATGCTTTTACCCCTCACAAATTTAATTAATTTAAAATAATTAATTTAATTAAAATACCTTATGCCACCTTACCTAGCCACCTCATCTAAGACTAATTCTCACCTAATGAGTCACCTCAAGACTTAGTCCCCTCATCATAACTACCCAAGACTTATTCTCACTTCACAAATGAATTTCTAACTAGCTGCATCCTTCTTAACCTCCTATTTTTACCATTTTGTAATTGGTGCCACACTTGAAATGAGGAACAATAGAAAATAGGCTAAAGATAGTAGTTTTACCTATTCTAATGCCACTTACATCAGTCAACCCATGATCGATGTCGATGGGATCATTGACATCAATTATATAAGCTAAACTCTAGACTCATGTTTAGATCAACAAAAAATCAAGAAAACTCATTCTTATTTACATACAAGATTTTGGAATTCAAAATTTGACATCTTGGATTATTGTTACCTTGCATAAGTCAACCCAAATTAGGAACCAAGATCTTGAGAACTAATAGCACCTATTTGTTTTTTCTATTTGAGGCATCAGTTTAGACTACCTTATAGGAGCCATCCATCTAACAATTATCATTTAGTCACCACTATAGATAAGTACATCACTTATTTTATAGGTCTCTTATGCAATTACTTTACAATCACTTTATATCTACTATTTACTATTTTATACATTCCTAACCAAAACCCCATGAAGGAGTTATAAAGCCTCCTTGCTTATTTCTCCTTATTCTAACACACCAAACCTCTGACCATATCCAACCAAATAATACTCTCTCTCTCTCTCTCTCTCTCTCTCTCTCTCTCTCTCTCTCTCTCTCTCTCTCTCCAAACCTTCCAGACCTGACCAAAACCTTTTCTAGACCTAGAAAAGCCTTCCACAAACTCCTAGGTAATTATTGCCCCTACTAACATCGACATCCTAATCGACATCGATCACCTTCCCCTACTGACCTTGATAGCATAAATGATATTGGTCACACCCTTATCAACCTTGATAACCTAACCAACATTATAAACTATGGATTTCTTAACCCTTTTAAGACTTACCCAAACAACTTCCAATGTATAAATAGAATATACCACCTACACTCTATTAATTTTTGTTGCACTCAGGTTGTAAATAAGGGTAACATTATCTCTCTTTTACTCTCTTTTTTCCTCTCTCTTGGTTATTTATTAATCTTTTATCTCTCAAAAGTGGATTGTCATCTCTAAGGAAGTTTGACACTTCTTAGAACAAGTGTGTAGCTTGGCAACCCACTCAAATATCTACTAACAAAAATTTTGTGGTAGTGCTTTCTTAATTATAGGTAGTCTTCTCCAGCCAAAGATGAGTGCTCACAATGTCTAGATATGTTGTGGAAACCAATATGAGTTCATTCCAATCACTTATCCCTATCCCTCTCCTCTATTTTTCTTTAGACTTGAAATAGACAAATTTTAGTGAAACATTTCTAGAATGCCCGATGGGACCCTAGAGTTTTCCTTGGGTTCATTACTTGTTTTAAACATTCATATAGGTGCATTATAGTGAAATTTTCATTTATTGCACTTTCTCCTTCTTTTCTCTCTAAAAACAAAAAATTCAAAATTTTATTTTTTATTTAAAGATAATAAACTAAAATTTCTTCTTCCTTGCCACTCTTCTTTTATTTTTGCCTCTAAACACAATTTATCATTTTTCTTACAAGTTAAAAAAATATATTCTTTATCTCTTTAATGCATGCAAATTAGGATAGTGAAGTTCATTATCTATTCCTATTTCATCTTTGTTTTCATTCGATTCTAAACATTTAAGATTTGGGTTTAAAACTTACTACACTTCATTTTTTTGCTTACTGCATATTAGCTCACCTAGTTAATTACAAGCATTATGAATGAATTATAGTGCACCTATGTTACACAAATAGATCATACTCATACAAAAAAATATCTAAACTTACTTGAGATAAGGTCCATTAGGTCTTCATCGCTTGGTGGATCACGTTACCCTACCCAGCTATCCTACTTAGATTTCACCACCAAGGGGAGAACCCACTCCATTCTCTAGCAGAGTCTAAACTCTAGGTGGAAGGTATATTTTGACTAAGTGGTATGGATTGGCTTCAAGTTTGTGAAGTGCAAGGAACAATCCCTTATAACAAGCCATGTACCTAGTCTAACATAGATTTCCTCTTGAGCACTAAAACTAACTTGAAACTAGATCTAGATTGCTTTCTAGTACCTTCAATAACTAGATTTTCTTCTCACTATCTAATTAAGGTATAAACCAACACAAGACTAAAATTAATCTCTAAGAGTTAATAATTAGTTGATGTATGTTATTTTTTTGCTTTTCTATTGCCTTCTATATTTTGGAATTCGTAAGGACATTTTTCCATTGATTCATAAAATCAACACTATTTCAAATACTTAGTTTGTATAACCTATTATATCAAGTTTTTTGAGTGTTCTTCTTTCTTACATAGACCTCTTTCATCCTATGTTTTACCTCAATTCTACTTCTAGGTTTCTAAAATGTTAGATTTTATATTTCCCAAGATATCATAGTGACCGATATCATTAACTAGATTAACATTAGTAAACTTTAGCTAAAAACATCAGTTAATCCCACTGACATCGACACACTTTTAATATAGACATTAGTCAAGTGACTGATATCGATGACTATGTAATTTTAATCTGCTCAAAACAATAAGCTAAAATAACCCAGTTACTTACACCCAAACCTAGTTTTTCCTTATTCTATCACTAATACAAAGTAGTAAGACTATTTATACTTATTGCATGGTATTGACATGAGCTTAAGTCAAAATTCTTGTCAATTACACAAGATAGAAACCACTTCACCTTCCCCTCTTCCTTCTAATTCTATCATGGAGCAAGTTTAGATACAGAGCATACTCCCAGCCCTAACCAAATTATCATTGTGCCTGAAGGAGATCAAGATTTTACTAAATTTCTTGACCACAATGTGATAGCCCTTCAGCATTACCTTGCCATGATCTAAACCCATAATTCTCTAGGTGGCCCAATCTATGGTATGCCAACCTCTCTAATGGAGACAACTTTAGTTTTAGCTTCCTCCACTATTTTCTCCATGGTCACTCAAACCACCACTTTGACAAGTAACCCAACCATAAATAATGTCCAAAGTTTGACATCACCAATTTCCCAATCCCACCTAAACCCTAGCATGACTTCCCTGATTTCAAAACCATAAGTAGCTCAGTGAAGTCTCACCACATTTTAGAATTTGGTGGTACCTATTCCATCTACTCTCATGCCTATAATGACCCAATTTATGACTCACCCTTCATCTAGTCTGACCATGCCAATAACCTAACCTATAATAACAACATCCAACCAAAGCATAGTCTCTAACCCAATGGGACAAGCCCATTTTATTTTTGCCTCCCATCTTATGACTCATTATCCTAATGTTTCCCCAACACAACCTCAACAAGCTATGTCATATGCTCCCTCTACTTCTTATTAGGTTCCTCATAACTTAGGAGGTATCTCCCAAACTAATCCCCCTTTAGAACTCATTAAGATGCTGATGGACAAGATGTCTAATCTAGAGACAACTATTTTTGATTCAAAGAATGTATTATATTATGATCATATATACAATAAACCCATCCATCCTTCTGTGCCTATTCACCCTTATCCAATCTAATGGGAACTCCCTATTACTCATTTCTATAGTAAATAGGACCCACAACAACATTTGCAAGCATTTAGACATGATTGTTATTTAATAGGGAACAATGATGCATTACTACTTCACACTTTCCTTATCTCTCTTTTAGGTACTACCTTGGATTGGGATAGCTCTATAACTCAGCACCCCCTTTTCTCATTTACCCAACTTAAAAAAATATTCCTAGACCATTTCTCTATTAACATTTCTAAAAATATTTCTATTATAGACCTTTATTCCATTAGATAATTTGATGATGAGTCTATTATAGACTTTATCACTTGCAAGAGAGGCTTGATCAATAAACTCTCCTCCTTACCCCAACATGAACTTATTAAGCTCTTCTTAAGGGCATGTGCTAAGCACATTTTATCCACACTCTAGGTACAAACTTTCTGCACATTTGATGAGGCCTTTATGATGGCACAAAAACTTGTGATTCAAGTTATAGGTGAAGGAAGATTCAAGTTGCACAGTAAGAACCCAAATTCCAAATCAAATGACTCCTCTTCTAAACCTCTCATTCTAACCAAAAATGTAAAGGCTCCGCCAATGTGGTGGTCGCTAAATCAGCTTCTTCCACAACCACAAACTAATCTAATTTTTTGACTTCCCAAAATTTGACCAAGCAATTTCAACAATGGTATGAACAAAGACAATACACTCTCATTAGGGAGTCATATACATCCATTTTGGAAAAACTATTGAAACAAGGTGTCATAACCCTTCTACAATTCAAACCTCCTATACAGTTTGACAGCTCCCATCCTATTCCAAATTGGTACAAGGAGGATGTGTTTTGTGGCTACCATCAAGTTAAAGGCCAAAATTCTAATAACTATAAGACATTCAATAATATTGTTTAAGACATGTTTGATAGGGGTGATCTCATCTTGGATAATCTTAATATGTCTGCTAATCAAAATATAGATATGTTAAAACAACCTTTTCCTAACCATTCACCTAATCAAAATATTTTTAGACCATAACTAACTCAGGTAATCATAACATCCATACTGTCAATATGATTTCCCTTACCTCTAGTTTAACCTCCCCCTTAATAGGGGGCACCCATTTTATTGACTCCTCCCCCATAGTTAGTGGCATTTATTTTGTCCAATCTTCCTCCCCAAGTAGAAGAGCCTATTTCACCCATTCTACTTCCATGTGAGGAAGAACCTCCTTTACCTCTTCTTTTGCCACCAAAGGAGCCAGTATTGCTAGTTCCTTTTGCACCAATATTACCTATCCTCTTACCATTTGAAGACCACACCTTACCCATTCTACAACCACATGTTGTGGGGAACATCATTCATATCTTATAACCTCTTGAGGAACCTTCTTCATCTAACTTTTCTCTGTTGATAGAGAGTAATACCCCATCCACTCCACCTTTCCACCTCAAAGAGTCAATATTATCTACTCCCACATTAGATGAGAGACTTATGGTGCCTACTCTAATTGTACCACTCATACCCCTTCTTTTACATATGGAGGATCATACTTTGCCTATTCCTCACCCATATGTTGAGGGAGTAATTATACCTATGCTATACCCCCTTGAGGAACCTTCTTTTCCTACCTCTCCTCCACTCATGGAAGACCATGCCTCTTCTCCTATCTTTATCGAAGAAGACTCTGTTGTGGCTCTTTGTCATCTTTGGCTTGAAGTAGCAGAGACCAACAATTTCCATTTTTCTCAATCACCTAAGCCTTCTAAAGATACAACCATAAAGCCTATGTCAACTTCATCTAAACCTTTCTCATGGTTGGTGAAAAGTCTAGAATTTCTTGACTCTATGAAGCTAGATCATGTGTCATTTTGGGACTGACTTAAAACTCCTTATCCAATATAATGAGTGTTAACATTTACCACCAACCCTCTCACTACCATTTACCCAAAGGTCTTTGAAAATTTAGAGCTTCTTTAACAAAATCACTAGAAGTTCATCCATCTATGTCAAAACCCTCACCCTCATAGGCATCAACCACGTTAAAGTAGATCAGGGCTTTAGGCATATACCTTGTCTCTAATCTAATTCATCCATAGGTAAAATTAGATTTAACTCCCAAACCACAAGTTTGAGTTTCATGGCCTGAACTATAAAATAATTTTAATTTTCCTTGATCTTGCCAATCCTTCCTTCTTCAACCCTCAACTTTACCATCAATTTTGGGACCACACCCCTCTACTTTAGTTGGAGTATCACTGACCCAATAAAAAAAAAGGTTATGTTACCTCCACTACTACCTTTTCCACTTGATAGTCCTTTCACATCTGACATCATGATACTTAACACTAAGAAAGTGTCAACAAAACACGTAAATCCATCGCTACCAAACAAGGCACCATCCAAAATCACCCCTGTGACTCCTGAATAAAGATAGGTGTCCATTCTGATTAGCATAATAAGTACGAGCCCACCTGTAGGCTCTTAGATATATTTCCTACATCAGTTATTACAATATTCCATAATAACTCTTCCTCCCATTAAGTCTTATAGTCCTCTTGGAATGAAGCCATCTTAGTTTAATGATACACAAGTGTGTCTATATCATTGTTCACCTGGACACGATACTAAAAGTTGTAAATCCCTCACAATAGTCATTCAAAAAAACTTAGATGTCAACACTCACTTGTTGATACTCATGTTAACCTTCCTATTATTCCACATATGGCATCCAAAATGCCTCATACTATTCCACCTAAATTTGAACCCAAAGATGTGGTCATATCCCCTTTTCCACCTCCTTCACCTATATTTTAGATTAACATAGTTAATGTGGCCACACAATCACAAAACCAAAAAGATAAAGGTGAGTAAAAAACCATTGCTCCTTCGGCTCATCCCTTTTCCAAAGACACTCCTCCTCTAAATCCTAAGGTCTCTATTTAGGGGTCCTAAAACTAACATCTTCAGATGTTATTCAAAGTTTAATGGTGAAACAACTTCAACAAATGCCTATAAAAATGTCCTTATATGAGTTAATCTAAAACTCATCCCAACACCGTCAAGATTTTATTATTGCCTTGCACAAAATCGAGGTACAACCTGATGATCCCTAACCTCTTATAGCTTTGGTTAGTTCTCTTCATTCCATCTCCCTAATTTCCTTCAATAATTCAAAAATTCTACTTCAACACCCTAGAGATTAGGATTATACTCTTTTTATTACTACATTTATTGATCAAAATCATTTCAAAAGAGTCATGATCGATGGGTAATCTATTATTAATATTATTTATAACCATGCCTAAAAATAACTATCTCTTCTTGATAATTACATATCTCAAACCAATGTGGTACTCTATTATTTAATGATAGCACAAATACTAGGGTGGGCACTATTGTCTTACATATCCATGTAGGTCCCCACATAATTCTGAATCTCTTCTATGTTGTATGAGGGTTAAAAAATAACATACTACTTATATGACCTTGGATACATGCTATGGCATGTGTACCCTCAACTTTGCATCACTGTGTCAATTTTGAACACAATGGACAAGTGCATGTTATACTAGCTGACCCACATCCATTTAAAACATGAAACATGACTTATATTGCCAATGACATTCTCATTCCATTGAAGAAATCATCTTCCTTAGATGATACTTTTGAAGCTTCCAAAAGTTCCACTGCCCTAGTTACACAGATACTGACAACATAAATTCTTGACAAGGATCCCTTGGAGGAAACTTTTCAATGTTTATCACTCGATGAATTTTGTTTGTTGATGATCAACATGTTATATAATCTAAAAGATTATGTAAAGCTTCACATTCACCTAAATTATGATCCCTACATTGGGATGGTCATCCCTTATAGGCCCCCTAACCTTCAAACCAATTTCACATATGGGGAAATTGATTAGGCTCTCACTGTCGACAATCCATCTTCTTCACCACAACCATTTACCTGTGAATTCTCTTTCCTAAGAAACCCTATATTCACTCACACCTATCTCTATAGGTGTGCTTGGAAAGGATTTGGTTTGGGTCATTATGATCAGGGTGTCCATATGCCTATTGAATATCTTAATAGAAAAACCATTGAAAATGCTAAAAAGAGGCATGGAGAGGGTTATGATGAACCAACTAAACTCACAAAAAATTCCCATATAATATTTATTGAAGAGTCATTCTCTCCTTCTCCACCATCTTCTCTAGCATCACCTACCAAATTGAGAGTATCTATACCTCCTAATTTTTATTTTCAATAAATGCCATCCATTTGGGGCCTCTCACCTATCACCAGGGTAAGGAAACAAAGTCCTTTACTCTCATTCATCTTGAAATAATTGATGAAGACTCTCCCACTATTAACACTATCCAATGTTAAGATGGTTATGCTATTCTCACATACATGGGTGCAGATGATTCCTATATCTAATGATCACTCCCATATAAAACACAAGCTATGTTAAATGAATCAACCATTGACATTAATTTTCTCTCTCATGATAACCCACATGTCCTCAAGATTGGCCAATCTTTGGATTCCTCTAGGCAAGCTAATTATGCTAAATTTCTTAGTAACCATAACAAAGCCTTCACTTGGTTTTATAATGACATGCCTAGTATTGATCCCTCTATCATCACCCATAACATTGTCACCAATCTAGATGGTAAACTTATAAAGAAGAAGATTCACAAGATGTATCCTCGTATTGCTTTCTTTGTCAAAGAAGAGCTCTAATGCCTCCTTTCTATTATTTTTATCCAACCCATCGACTACCCACAATGTATTTATAATATTATTCCTATCACAAAATTGATCGGAGGAATATGCATTTGCATCAACTATTGTGACTTAAACCTCTCTCATCCAAAAGATGACTTCCCATTACCAAGTATCGAATAACTTGTTGATGTAACAATTAGCTATGAGATGTTATCACTTATGGACATGTTCTCTAGATATAATCAAATCCTAATTGCTCCTGAGGATCAACACAAGATAACCTTCATTACCTCATAGGGGAATTTCTATTATCAGGTCATGCCTTTTAGTCTGAATAACACTAGTGCCACTTATCAATGCGCTATGACTTACATCTTCCATGATCTCCTACAAAAAATTATGGATGATTACATGGATGACTTAATCAACAAGTCTAAACTTTGCCAAGATCACTTGATGATTCTTAAAACCATATTTTCTCATCTCTTCCAATATAACATTAAACTAAACCCAAAAAATGTGTCTTTGGTGTTCTTTTCAGTAACCTTTTAGGTTTTATTGTTTCTCTTCATGGTATTGAAGTTGACCTCGCTAAGGTTAGAGTAATCCTAGAGATGCCTCCACCTACTAATATCAAACAACTTCATAGCTTCCAAGGCAAACTTTAGTTAGTCCACCACTTCATCTCCCAGTTGTCAGATAGTTGCCAACCTTTTCACATTCTCCTAAAAAGTATGTCTCCTTCCATTAGAATGTATATTTCCAGGAAGCTTTTGGCACACTCAACTAATATCTCCTTTCCCCACAAGTTCTTATTCCACATAAGGAAAATTAGCCTTTCTACCTTTACATATCTATAATAGACCATTCACTGGATACTATGATTGCACATTGAGATGATCATCATTGAGAATAGGTAGTTTTATATAAACCACACACTTATTGATTATGAGACTCGATATACCCATATCAAAAATATTTGCCTTGCATAGGTCTTTTCAACCTCTAATATTTATCATTATCTCCTAAACCATAAATCCTACATGGTCACCCATACTGATCCCCTCAAATACATGCATTCCAATCCATATCAAAACCAACATGTAGCTCACTGGCTCATGCTCCTTGCTGAATTTGACTTAGAGTTTGTTCAACAAAATTTTATCAAAGGGAAAAAAATCATTGACCAATTATCTACCATTCTTTTACCTGATAGCTAACCTTCAAACCTCAAATTCCCTAATGAATCCATCACAATGCTCTCCACCGATGACACCTCCTATAAAATTATGATGTTATTTGATGGATCTAAATGTCAACACGGTGGGGGTGCGGTGGTCACTCTTATTCCTCTAGATGGTGAGCCTATGCCTTTGTCATTTAGGCTAGATTTTAAATGTACTAAAAATATGGTCGAATATGAGTCTTTGGTCTTAGGGCTTTAAACAACTCTCTTCTTGAGTATCAAATCCATAACCATTTTTGGTGATTCTTATCTAGTGGTTAATTAGGTTAATGGTTCCTACCTATGCAAAAATGAAATTATGCAATGTTATAAACATCATGTAGATATGCTCTTGGGATCATTTGACTCTTATCTCTTACAAACTATTCCTCAATTTACAAACAAGTTTTTAGACACAATGGCTTCACTTACTTCACACATACCCTTTTCATCCTCTTCTTTAAAAATATATGTCACCATGAATCGCTTAACATTAACCTCCTATGTATCAACTAATATCCGCTTTATTATAAATGTGACATCTAACCCACATCACTTATGGTACAATCAACTACAGATTATCTTTCCTTTTCTATTACCCATTCTAGTCTCTTTAATGATGGGAAATGTGCATTCATAAAACATGTCACCCGTTACACTATGCTAGGAAGACTTATCTATAAGTGAGGTTTTGATGGTCTCCTTCTTAGATGTTTAACTAGTACGTAGACTCCCTTCACTATTTAGGAAGTCCATGATGGGATTTGTGGTGGACATTTCAATGGTCACGTAATTACCAAGTGTATCCTTTGACTCAGTTATTATTGGACAACACTCCATTAAGACTGCACTGATTACATTTGGCATTGTGTCAAATGTCAACAACATGCTAACCTATTTCACATTTTGAGTCATGCCTTACAAGTCACCAAATACTTCTAGCCCTTCTCCCAATGGGGCTCAGATCTAATCGAGGAGATTAACCCTCATTCATCCCTCTATAATCATTCTATCATTACTACCACTGATTATTTTACCAAGTGGGTTGAGGCCATTCCTCTCATCTCAACTAAGGATGACAATTTTTTTGACTTTATCAACCATCACATCATCTATCATTTTGGTTTTCCACATAAAATTATAATAGATAGTACCAAATATTTCAAAAATAAGATTGACCAAAATCTTTGTGATACATTTAGAATCAAATTAATCTTTTCATCACTATACTATCCATAAACAAATAGATAGGCATAATATTCTAACAAAACATTGACCAAAATTATTATGAATGTAGTCAATGCTATGGGAAAGGATTAATACACACACATTTCCTTTGCTTTATGTTCTGATCGTACTAGCATTCAACTTGAATTTCTTGATGAGCGTCATCTCATAGCCCTCAACCACCTCCAAATCTATCAAGAGCATATCAAACATGCTTACAACAAAAAACCTCAAAGAGCAGGATTTCAATATTAGAGATCTCATCTTAAAATAAAATTAACATGTGACAAACATGGAGAAAATAAAATGGGGTAAGTTTTCTCCTAATTGGTTTGGACCCTACATCATAACACACAAGTATGGCTCATGGACTTATCTCTTGTTTTCTCTTGAAGGAAAGCTAGAACTTGAGACTTTAACTGACTTACACTTATGACCATTCTTTTGTTAACCAAGCATCACTTCACCTCATGTTTAGCTTGAGCTCATCCCTTAAACATTCCTATTACATTCATCTCCCTTCCTCTTAACCCTTACTCCTACACACTTAGTTAACTTATGAAGTGTTATGGTTTTGTCCTCAAAGTGGAAAACTCCTAAGCCTTGTCCATGACTAAAAGCAAAAAAAATTGGATATGGGACAAGTTATAATCTCTCAGGTCATGATTCTCAATGTAGACTGCTCCCTTAAAGGACAACTACGTGACTTATCTTTTCTACTATCAATAGACTGCTCCCTTGAACTACAACTATTTAAACTCAAAAACAAATGCTTAGACCACTCCCTTGAAGGATGGCTAGGGAAAGATTTATTCTCAAAGGGAAATATAAATAAAAAGATTCTCATATTGATCAGCTTCATATAACCTCAACACATATAAAATCCCATTGTAGGCTTCTTGCATTGATTAGCTTACATAACAAAAAAAAATCAACAAAAAAGAAAAGAAAAATCAAAGATTTAAGTCATGGACTTGCCTATAGTAGCTCTTGAGTCACCCATACCAGGGGCATATCATCCCCACTTTGAAGGCATACCACTCTGACACTTTCACTCATTTGAGCCTTTTTCCCTCATACTCTTTCAAGGGACTTTGAACTCACTTAACATAAGGTAAACATAATTCTTCTCTAACAAACAAAATGGTCCAATGTTGCAAGGCATGAAAGAGGCTCATATTCATGAGATCATTTATGTTATGATTATGTTATTTGCTAGTACATGAGCATTCTACATCTTTATTTTCCCATGTAAATCACATGTTGATTTCTTTATTGAGGTGAAAAACATCATACCAACACTATCAAGCCTACTCTATTTTTTTTAAGCATACACCATCACAAATATGGAAAAATGCTGAAATAAAATAACATATCCAACCTATTCACTTTAAGCATAGACCATCAAAAATATGGAAAAATGTTAATCTGAAGCTAACAAACCAACTATGCATATACCATCAAACATATGCAAAATTCAAGTATAACTCAAATAACATGCTCAACATTAACATCAAATTAACATAACATTCAATAATCATCTACATAAATATCATCATCACAATCACAATAAATGCATCTCAAAATCACAATAGATATGCATCTCATATATATATATATATATATATATATATATATATATATATATATATATATATATATATATATGTATATATATATGCTCAACATACATATACATCATCACAATATCATCTCTCTCTCAAAATATACATCTCTCATCTTCAACTCATAGGCCGGTATGTATATAACATATATAAGAAAAACACACTATGGCACTTAGAGTCCTTGATGATCTCTATGTGGTCATGAAGAAGTAGTGTCATCAACACTCTCCATTCATCTTCATCTATGTGAGCTAGAAACTATGATACGTGTCACTGATCTCTCCTACTCTATAAACTCAAAATACCTCTGAATCTATGGGAACTCCTTTATGGCCCTCTCATAATAAGTAATCTCATCAAGGGTAGTCATAATCTCACCAAAGATATGGTCTATGGTGGTCCCATCATACCTACTAAAGGCTTGTCTTGTACTGGTCCCTATGGTGGTGGAGGAGTAACCTGACCTGTTGCTCTCAAACTATCCATCTCTATTATTACTATATTAATCTAACCCTATAAAAACTTGACCTGGCCCTATACTGCCTCAACCTAGCCCTATAATGTCACCACCTATCCCTATAAATTTAATACTTTTGCCTCAGATGTATCTTGAGCTTACACTTCTACATCTCATGCATATACAGCTATATCTCTCTCACCAAACCCTACAAATTTAGTGGTGGCCTCCTTACCTTCACTATGGGATGTAAACCTATCCACCAAAGCCATATATACTATTGTATACCCTATATCTACAATACTTGACCCTGTGGTAGCTCCTCAAAATCTTGCCGATCAATCTCCTTGGGCAATGGTAGGGGTACCTCTATATCATCCCTCCTATATCAAGGTAGAGTAAGTAGTACATCTTGTAGTAGGCTGCACTACCTCCTAACACATGCCATAGGTACCATCTCTAGCTCAATAGCTCATCTCCCTCTAACCCATAGTGTGCTCTATAGGCCAACTAACTACTCTTCTTATCTTATGAATGAAGGGTAGGTCAAGTAGGGTCTCCACAAAATATCTGTAAGGATCAATCCCTCTATCATTAATCTATAATAAGAAATATTATGCACTATGCCATCTACTTAGGTCTATGTTATACCCTCTCTCCACCATCTAAAAAAAACCTTGGATCTAGATAAAATCATGGTAGGTAGCCCTAATGGTTGTGTCACCAAAATATGTTCATATGACCAATAGTGGAGTAAATGGATGACACATAAACTGTATCACTATCACAGTCTCAAACCCCATAACTGTTTGTATAATTATGCTAAAAACACTAGTCCTCATGAAAAAATAGTCCATTTCTTAATCATCTATGCCAGAACACCCATAAATGTAATTATAAATATCCCACCATCTATATATAGTAGTGCATACACAATGATCCCTATCAACATCAAGATGCTCACTCCTCATCAGTAATATAGAGTGGCTCATAGGTGAAGCTCACTAAATGGTAGGTTACCTTGCTAACATGATCTCCAAATAATGCCACCATGTGCATATCATGTTCCTCTCTTAATCATGATAAGAGCTCCTCACCTTGGAGTGGCAACTTTAAAATCCTATATACATCGTCTTGGGTCACTATCAACTCTCTGGTCGATATATGGAAGGTTTTGGTGGTGTGATCCCACCTCTTGATTAGTCCTATCATCAAGATCTCATCTCATTTGACTTTGAAATATCATCTTACTCCTCATAAACCTATAGCTACCATGTGATCCTACTCATATGGGGTGACATCCCTCCTCCTACACATCAATAGTGTCAGTAGATGATCATGTAATGTCAACTCCATCCTAGCCTACATCCATACAAATACAACTCAAGTCACATACTTTCTATTATAACCTACCACTACCTTTTTACCTTCTCTTTGGGATAACTACATTGGACTAAGGCCCTCCATCAGGCTATGTATGTATCACTCAGTCGATATGGGGTCTTTTGAGGCTAGTTTAACCATTAGGTTAGTTAACTACTTCAATTAGGGATCAAAATTAACCTTTTTTCCTATTTTTGGGTCCTCCACAGTCTCCTATTAACCTTCTTATTATTCCACATATGACATCCACAATGTCACCTATTGTTCCACCTAAATTCAAGCCCAAAGATGTGTTCATATCCCCTTTGCCACCTCCTTCGCCTATATTTTAGATCAACATAGTTAATGTGGCCACATGATCACAAAACCAAAAAGATAAAGGTAAGGAAAAAACTACTGCTCCTTAGGCTCATCCATTTTCTAAAGATACTCCTCCTCCAAATCCAAATATCTCTATTTAGGGGTCCCAAAATTAATAATTTTAGACATTATTCAAAGTTTAATGGTGAAATAGCTTCAACAAATGCCTATGAAAATGTTCTTATATTAATCCAAAAATCATCCCAACACTATCAAGATTTGATTAGTTCCTTACAATAAATTGAGGTACAACCTAATGATCCCAAACCTCTTAAAGCTTTGGTTAGCTCTTTTCATTCCATCTCCCTGATTTCCTTTATTAATTCAAAAATTTCACTTCAACACCCTAGAGATCAAGATTTTACCCTTTTTATTACTGCATTTATTGATCAAACTCATGTCAAAAGAGTAATGATTGATGGGGAACCTAGTATTAATATTATTTATACCCATGCCTAAAAACAACTAGATCTTCCTAACAATTTCATATCTCAAACTAATGTGGTACTCTACTCCTTCAATGATACCATAGCTACTATAGTGGACATTGTTGTCTTACATATTCATGTAGGTTCCCACACAATTATTAAGCTCTTTTATATTTTATAGAGAGTTATAATATAACATATTTATTATATGACCTTGGATATGTGTTATGGCATGTGTATCCTCAAATTTACATCATTGTGCCAAGTTTGAGCACGATGGACAAGTGCATGTTATACCCACTGACCCACCTCCATTTAAAACATGGAACATGACTTATAGTCTCAATGATGTTCTCATTCCATTGAAGACATCATCTTCCCCACATGATACTTTTGAATCTTCCAAAATATCCACTCCTTCAGTTACACAAATACTGACAACACAAATTCTTGACAAGGATCCCATGGAGGAAACTTTTCAATGTTTGTCACTTGACAAATATCATTTTTTGACACTCAAAATGTTCTATACTCCAAAAGAGTATGGAAAGTTTCACATGCACCCAAAATATGATGCCCACATTGGAAAATTCATCCCTTACGCCCCCCCTAACCTTTAAACCAATTTCACATGTGGGGGAATTGATCAAGCTCCCACTGTCATGAATCCATCTTCTTCACCACAACCATTTACTAGTGACCTCTCTTTCCTGAGGAACCCTAGATTCAATCTCGCCTATCTCTATAGATATGTTTGGAAAGGATTTGGTTTGGGTCATTATGAGTAGGGTGTCCATATGCCTATTGAATATCCTAATAGCAAACCCATTGAAAATTCCAAAAAGAGGCATGGAGAGGGTTATGACAAACCAACTAAACTCACTAAAACTTCCCATGTACCAATTATTAAAGAGTCATTGTCTCCTTATCTACCTTCTTCTCTAGCATCACCTACCAAATTGAAGGTATCTATACCTCCTAATTTTTATTTTCTATAAATTCCATCCATTTGGGGCCTCTCACCTATTCTTAGGGTAAGGAAATAGGGTCCCTTTCTCTTGTTCATCTTGAAATAATTGATGAAGACTCTACCATTATTAACACTGTCCAATGTTAAGATGATGATGCTATTATCACATACATGGGTGTAAATGATTCCTATATCCAAAGATCACTCCTATCTAAAACACAAACTATGTTAAATAAATCAACCATTGACATTAATTTTCCCTCTCACGATAATCCCCACATCCTCAAGATTGGCTAATATTTGGATTCCTCTTAACAAGCTGATTATGTAACATTTTTTAATAACCATAGCAAATCCTTCACTTGGTATTATAATGACATGCCTATTATTGACCCCTCTATCATCACCCATAACATTGTCACCAATCTAGATACTAAACTTGTATAGCAAAATCTTGACAAGATGCATCCTCGTATTGTTCTCCTTATCAAAGAAGAGATCCAATGCCTCCTTTTTATTAACTTTAGCAAACCCATCGACTGCTTGAAATGTATTTCCAATATTTTTCCTATCATAAAAGTGATCGAGGGAATCCACATTTGCACTGACTATCATGATTTAAACTTCTCTTATCTAAAAGATGACTTCCCATTGCCAAGTATCGACCAAATTGTTGATCTAACAACTAGCCGTGAGATTCTATCACTTATGGATAGGTTCTCTAGATATAATCAAATCCTAATTACTCCTGAGGATCAACACAAGAAATCCTACAAATGCCTCCACCTACTAAAATCAAACAACTTCACAGCTTTGAAGGCAAACTTCAATCAATCCACCACTTCATCTCCCAATTGTCAGATCATTGCCAACCTTTTCACCATCTCCTCAAAAAGGGTGTCTCCTTCCATTGGAATGTAGTTTTCCAAGAAGCTTTTGACACACTCAAAAAATATCTCCTTTTCCAACTAGTTCTTATTCCACCTAAGGAAAATTAG
>JARHVA010006520.1:260000-335000 GCA_037957365.1 Torreya grandis | reverse complement strand
CCAACTCTAAAATTAGCCTACAAAAGTAAACTAGCCAACTCAAATTCAAAATTAACCCATGGAGACTCTTACCTCATCTCTCCATCTCATCTAGGCTAGCATAACTGTCTCTTATGGTGGCACACCTCCCATTGGGTTGACTTTTAGATCTAAAATATTTGTCACTCTCATATCTCTTTTTATCTCTAATGAACTATTGAAAATGAGTTTGGTGGGCTACCAAACTCCCTTTTGTCAGGTTTGGTCACCCATCAATGTCAGCATACTTGACCTAATCCATCAACATTAGCACTTAAACCCACTGATATCAAAAACCTTACCCTAGGCCACCAACATCAACATTATTTATTACAAAAATTAGTGATATCACTGATGTCGACACCATTTGCTTAGAATTCCACCAACAACCATAATTTTTTAGAGTCTACCCATAGTCTAGGGTAATTTGGAGATCATGTATCTCTCCCTAACCATGACCACTAACTTGGAGATCACATATATCTCCCTAACCATGACAAAGACACTCAAATATCACTCAAATCTCTACCCACGATAAATTTGCTTGGAGATCATGAATATCTCCTCGCTCATTGACCCTTTTCCACCAACCTTTCATTGCTTGTCTTAACCACTTATGCTATTATGCTATAGTTGGTTATTATACACATGCATGTATATTATGTGTTTTAGATGGTGACCAAGCTCATCCTATCACCTAAAACCTTTTTGTGTTTCCTAGGGGCACTTCCTACCTTAGATACCTATGACACATAGACCATTAGTGCTACAAATTTGATTATTTTGACCTTATCAGTTATCACTTACAAGATGTGTTTTGGTTATTTCTATCTAAATCTTCCTCAACCTTATCTATTCTTGACTTTGTCAAATAGAGATCATAGTAGTATGCATACACATAGTGATACCACATTCTCTTCCACTCATCCCATTCACTTCTTATCAAACTGGTACTCGATTCTAGTTTCTCCTCCATTGATTCCCATTTTGAGGGGGGATTCCTCATCTAATACTTGAAGCATCTAACTCCTATTTTTTTCTTATAACGTATCAGTACAAATTACAAGATAAAAAGGGGCAAATGTAGACACCAAAATTACATCACACACATGTGTAACTTCTTGTGTCAAAACCCCCTTTAAGCCTATTTCTAATAATAATAATAATAATAATAATAATAATAATGATTAGCCTCCCTAACCCATGATTTTACCCCTCACACATTTAATTAATTAAAAATAATTAATTAAGTTAACTAAAAATCCCTTATGACACCTTACCTAGCCACCTCATCCTAAGACTAATTATCACCTGATGAGTCACGTCAAGACTTAGTCCCCTCAACTTGACTACCCAAGACTTATTCTCACTTAAAAAATGAATTCCTAACTACCTAAAAAGAGCCATCCATATGATACTTATCATTCAGTCACCACTATAGCTAAGTACATCACTTATTCTATAGGTCTCTTAATCAATTACTTTACAATCACTTTATATCTACTATTTACTATTTTACACATTCCTAACCAAAACCTTGTGAAGGAGTTATAAAGCCTCCCTACTTATTTCTCCTTGTTCCAACACACTAAACCTTTGAACATATCCACCCAAAAAATACCTTCTCTCTCTCACTCTCCCCCAACCTTTTAGACCTAACCAAAACCTTTCCTATACCTAGAAAATCCTTCTATAAACTTATAGGAAATTATTTCCCCTACCAACATTGGCAACCTAACCGACATCAGTCACCTTCCCCCACTAACCTTGGCAGTATAATCGATATCGATCACACCCTCATTGACCATGGCAGGCTAACATACATCAACAATTGTGGATTACCTAACCCTTTTAAGACCTTCCCAAACAACTTCTAAAATATAAATAGAATAGACCACCTGCATTCTATTACTTTTTTCTACACTCAAGTTGTGAATAATGGTAACATTATCTCTCTTTTACTCTCTCTTAGTTATTTATTACTCTTTTATCTCTAAAAGTGGACTATCATCTCTAAGGAAGTTTGACACTTCTTAGAACAAGTACATAGCTTGATGGTCCACTCAAATATCTGCTAACAAACATTTTATTGTAGTTCTTTCTTACTTATAGGTAGTCCTCCCCAACCAAAGATGAGTGATGACAATGTCTAGATACAATGTGCAAATCAATCTTGGTTCATTCTAATCACTTATCCTTATGTTTCTCCTCTATTTTTCTTTAGACTTGAAATAAACAAATTTTAGTGAAACAAGAAGGGTCTTCAAAATATCACCCAGTAGTCCCTTCCATGTAAAGAAAAATTGCATTTGTTCCTTGAAGGAAAAATACTCTCTTGTCCCTATTTAAAATGTATCTCCTAATATATACCTTGAAGGGGAAATCCACTGTTGTCCATGTTTGAAAGTCATATCCTAGGAGATAAATTGAAGGTACTACAGGGGCCTTTAAAATATCACCTATTAGTTCCTTTCATGTAAAGGAAAATTCCACTTGTTCCTTAAAGGAAAAATCCACTATTGTCCTTTTTTGAAAGGTATGTCATAGGAGATAACTTGGAGGGAAAATCCAATCTTGTGCATGTTTGATATGTATCTCTTATAATATACCTTAAATTTATTATAAACACCTTAAAAATATCATCCAGTAGTCCCTTCCATGAAGGTAAAATCCACTCTTGTACCTATTTGAAATGTATTTCTTAGGAGATACCTTGAAGGGGAGATCCAATCTTGTCTATGTTTGAAAGGTATCTCTTAGGAGATATATTTAAGTTACTATAGGGGCCTTATAAATATCACCTATTAGTGCCTTCCATGTAAAGGAAAATTCCCTTGTTCCTTGAAGAATAAATCCACTCTTGTGCCTGTTTAAAATGTATATCCTAGGAGATACCTTAAAGGGAAAATCCTCTCTTGTGCATGTTTGAAAGGTATATCCTAGGAGATACCTTTAATTTATTACAATGGCCTTTCAAATATCACCCAGTAGTGCCTTCCATGTAAAGGAAAATTGCACTTATTCTTTGAAGGAGAAATCTACTCCTATCCCTATTTGAAATGTATCTCCTAGGAAATACCTTGAAGTGGCAATCTACTCTTGTGCATGTTTGAAAGGTATATCCTAAGAGATGTATTAAATGTAATATCGAGGCCTTCAAATATCACCTAGTAGTGCCTTATAGAGTTTTGGTGCCTTGTTTTATACTTCATACACTCGACCTTGTACACTTGAATAAAAATGACAAGCAAAGATGAAAACCTACTAGTATGTCATTTTAGCTATGGAAGGGTTTGGCATCAAGACTATAGCGAATGCATAAAATGATTGAGATGAACTTATGAAGGGTATGTTCATATCCTTACTAATTTTGACTCTACCTGAACCATGGTGAGAGGACCTATGGGGTAGCTTGATCACATCGAGAGATTCTATAATTCAACCTCTATGGGGATTTTTAGCAAATAATTCATCTGACTAGGGCAAAACCAAACTTGTACACTCCACCTAGAAATGGTTGTCACATGAAATGCAAAAATACACTAGATCAGACACATGCTATTGAAGATAGATTTGAATGTGATTGAAACCTTCATTAAAAAAAATATTCAACAACATAGGGGTTGAATAAAAGATTGAAATTCTAGGATTTAAAACAAAAATATATAGACACATGTTAAGTATGAAATATTTATGAATCTTCTAGCAAATAACACTTTAATTATTTAGCTAGGTGTATTATTTGTAGTGTAACATAGGGTAGGACAAGTTAGATGATTATAATAAAATGTAAGGGCATGGTGGTGTGCTAGTATTTTTTCTAGTAATATGAATTATTTCAACATACATGACATTATTTATTACAAATAAGTAAGGAGACTGAAATGGAAGCCATGGAAAAACAAGGATAAATTTTCATCCATTATTGCCAATAAAATGCTAATTCCCAAATGATCCATTAAACCTTAGAACATACACTGAAACTGGAATCTCAAATAATTTCTCCTACTAAATTCATGAAGCTAGGGTGTCCTTAAAAGGCATTCAACAACACATTTCCAAATATAACTATAGAAAGGGATTTAAAAATTAGGTACATGCTTAGAATGATAACTAGTAATGAACACAAACCTAAATATCTAATCAACAAAACTTGTAAAGCATATTATTGAATTTCATTAATAGGATACAATAAATAATCACAAATATTTTCCATTGAATTGAATGATAATATTAAATACATTAGTGTTTCAAAATTCTACCATGGGGACAGGCATGGTGGATTTCCTCCATGTTGGATAGGGGAAACATATAGATATGATCCTAAAGCTTATTAATGGTTGTATAGCTGTAGTAAACTTAACAAGAGAGATAAAATACACACAATAGTGATCCAAAAATGTGGAAGATCCTATGCTAATGAATAATAAAAGGCCAATAATAATGACCATAATGACCAACACAATGGCCAACCAATATCTCAAATATAAGACAAGCCTTCTCTTTATACATTTTTTTACCCATTTTAAATCTTGAAGTGTCAAAGACTTGCCAAAATGCTCCAAGGTAGAAAATATTTCCTTTCCATGCTTGAAATCTTTATGTAACTAGAAGGAAAATGATTGTTGCAACTACCTTTACAAGGAATGATGGATATTTTAAATAAACTTCTTAGTTTATTAGTTGATAACCCCTTTCCACAATCTAAAAGAAGAATATTCATGGTGGAAGTAAACAGACCATTTATCTTTAAATAAAATTAAATGAATATGCTTTTCTATTAATCACTGTCAAATCCTTGATCTTTTGGACAACTGCCCTTTCTCTAATGCATGTTAAAGAAATCCCATTACTTTGTGATGATGGCATTGAAATTTTCCTAATTCATGGCTATTGGGAGATATTCCTTAAAGTGGCTCACCTTAATCTTGTAAACTTGCAATATCTTTCCCATGGAGGAGCTCAGTCAAGCAAAGTAGATGAAGAATGTGAAACTTAGGTTATATTTCCTTTTTCTATTTGAAAAGTCTACTCTCATTAGGGTCATCGATATGTTGGATGTAGAATAATCATGATCCATTGATTTACTTGGTCATTCATTAAGGGATTGATACTTGTCCTCCTTGCATATCCCTAGAGGATATTGGACTACTTTGATTCTTTGCTTGCCATCAGATCTTGATACAGTGGGAAAACACACTCCATCAGATCATGATCTAAAAGGTATAATGTCATTAGCTACTATGTGCACTTGACCATGAGGTTATACCACTTGGCAGCTTCATAAGATTTCTATGTTCTTTGAAAATAGTCTCTATTGCATTTAGTGCTATCATGTCATGTGGTAGCAGTTGTTTGCATCTCAAGCCCACATTGAGTTATCAACTATCTACTCACATAATCGAAACTTCTGAACATACTCAAAATTTTAAGCATGCCCTGTGAGCTTAAATCTTATCATGCCTATGATAGTCCTAGGTTATTTTTACTTATTCAACTTTGATCATTCACCATCTGTTCATCCTACTCCATGTTAACATGCACTATAGATTTGCTTCCATTGGAACCCAAATAGTTACTTTATGGGGCCTAAAATTGATGCTCACATGACTGTCTTGTAACATTTAAAACCCAACAGCTACCTTCTAAAGCTTAAAGTTGACGTCTACATGCCTGTCAAAAAATATCCATGAGACTATCGCACTTATGTAATTTGGTAAAACTATTTTGTAGCTTTTGTCTTTGATAATTTGGTTTTCAGTATTTTTATTCTAGGTCTTTATCTTAAGTTTTTATATCCTTGACACTCTTATTTTTTGCATTTTTTTCCTACAACATTTCTTTACAATAATCTATCTTCAACATACTTACTCCATAAAAATACATTTGGGAATTTTATCAAGATAATTATCTTAGATAAAATGTCCAAGATAATTTCCTTAAAGGATTTTGAATTCACAGTTTTCTCGAGAGATTTGAACTTTATCAAACTTTTTATGTAGGAAAGATGCCCAAAAAAATTTAACCTTCGGATTTTAACATTCATCAAAATAATTATTTTAGACATTTTGTTTGAAATAATTTCCCTGAAGAAATTGGTCTTTTACACTTTTGTCTAAGGAATTGGGCCTTTGTACTTTGGCCATAGGAATTTAGACTTATGATTTTCATCAAAACAAAGGATATTTGTCAATATTTTTGTGTGGGCATAATGATTAAAGGACAAGTACCATTCAAAAAAAATTCCATAGATAAAAATGTCCAAAATAAATAAGGACACCCCATTTTTTCTCAAGGAATTTGGTCTTTTCTTTTGGGTTTTTTTGTCATGGGCAAAATGCCTGAAAGGCAAGTGCCCACCAAATTTCTTGTTGTGGAAAAAAAGTCCAAAACTACTAGACTTTACACTTTTCCCAAAGGAATTATACTTAGCTCTTTTGCTGAAGAAATCAAACCTTTGCAGTTTTCTAAAAGAGTAAGTGCCCTTTATATTTTTTGCACAAACATTTTGGCTGAAACAAAATAAGTGTAAAGGAAAATTACACTTGTTCCTTGAAGGATAAATCCAATCTTGTGCCTATTTGAAATGTATCTCCTATGAGATACCTTAAAGAGAAAATCCACTCTTGTGCATCTCTAAAAGGTATCTCTTAGGAGATACATTAAAGGTATTATAAGGCCTTCAAAATATCACCTAGTAGTGCCTTCCATGTAAAGGAAAATTGCACTTGTTCCTTGAAGGAAAAATACACTTTTGTCCATATTTTAAATCTATCGCCTAAGAGATACCTTGAAGGGGAGATTCACTCTTGTGCATTTTTGAAATGTATCTCATAGGATATACATTGAAGGTATTATAGGGGCCTTCAAAATATTACCCACTAGTGCCTTCCATGTAAAGGAAATTTCACTTGTTACTTGAAGGAGAAATCCAATCTTGTGCCTATTTGAAAGGTATCTCCTAGGAGATACCTTAAAAGGGGAAATTCACTCTTTTGAATGTTCAAAAGGTATCTCCTAAGAGATACCTTGAAGGTATTAGAAAGTATTTCAAAATATCACCCAGTAATGCCTTCTATGTAAAGGAAAATTCCACTTGTGCCTTGAAGGACAAATCCACTCTTGTGCATGTTTGAAAGGTATCTCCTAGGAGATACTTTGAATGGGAAATCCACTCTTGTGCATGTTTGAAAGGTATCTACTAGGAGATAATTTTAATGGGAAATCCACTCTTGTGCATTTTTTAAAGGTATCTCATAGTAGATACCATAAAGTTATTATAAGGGCCTTCAAAGTAACACCCAGTAGTCCATTCCATGTAAAGGAAAATTACACTTATTCCTTGAAGGGAAAATCCTCTCTTGTCCCTATTTGAAATGTATATCCTAAGATATACTTTGAATGGAAAATCCACTCTTGTCCATGTTTGAAATATATCTCCTAAGAGATAAGTTGAAGGTATTATAAGGGCCTTCAAAACATCACCCAGTAGTGCATTGCATGTAAAGGAAAATTCCACTTGTTCCTTGAAAGAGAAATCCATTATTTTCCCTATTTAAAAGGTATCTCGTAGATATATATTTAATGGGAAATCCACTCTTGTGAATATTTGAAAGGTATCTCCTAGGATATACCTTGAAGGTATTGTTGACCAAATTTGACTTTTAGGTCAAATTGGGGCACCCATAGGTAAAATATTGATTTTAGGTGTTTTATGGATCTAATACATATGTGACAAGGTGTTTTATAAGTTAATTAATGTCATTTAATAGTATACTAGCGTTGGTCCTTAGTCATCTTAGTCCTTTTAGTCATTTTGGACCATTTTGAGGTCAAAAAGGTGCATTTAATGACTTGTATGGATTCATTGGGAAGTGTCAAGGTTAAAAAAAGGTGATTTCATGCCCCATGTGTCCACTTAGGTCTTAATCAACTGACATAACTTAAAATTGGTAGGTTCCTCAATATAAATTATAGTTTTCTTAAGAAATAAGGAGAGTTTGGCTCTTGTACAACTCATTGGGAAGTGTGACACATGGTAAAGGATCATGGTATGTATATTCATATTTAACAAGATCAAATCCATGTTTGGAGTGATTTGGAAGTGATTTTGGCCCAAAACCATTCTACTCCTTTTTCACCCTTCTTGGAAAGTAGAAGTGACCTTCAGGTTTGAGCTTAGTATGGATAGTTAAAGATGTTTGAGATAAAATGATTTTTGGAGGTTGCAGTAAATTTATATACCTTAATTTCCATATAAAGAGTTTGAAAAATAGTTTCCTATGCTTCATGAACCATCCTCATGAAGATGATTATGTTTTTCTGCTTCCAAATTTGTGCACCCTATAGGTTTTGCCTTGATTTGAGAAATTCTCTATGAACTAGTTGCTAAGGTTGATTCTAAAGGATTTTTACTTCATTATAAAAGTATACCCATACTTGGTTTCATGTTTTAAGTTGTTGTGATCAATAAATGATCTCAAATTTTTAGACTGCTCTCAATTGGGATGACATGCCGATTTTCCACGTTTTTTATATCCTTATGACTTTTCAGTGATTCTAGGGGGTAGAAATATGTCCTTCACCATGTATTAAATGTATTATTTGTCCCCTCATTTTTTAATCTCATTATCTAAGGTAAATTATCCATGAAGTTGAAATCATGTGTAACTTACCAATCAAGCAGCCATTAATGAACGTGTACAAGTGTCATGAAGGAGGAAAATCAAGTTGAAATGGATGTTTTGAAGTTTATTCAGAGAATATATTAATGATTAGAAACAATTTGGGTAAATTTTTAAATATTTTTGGTATATTAAAGAGGCCTAAACAATGCAAATTTTTGTAATCTTTCTCACTACTTACTTGCAGCTCACATTCATCTACAAGTACCTTTATAGGGAATTTCAAGTTGAAAAAGATGTTTTTGAATTTGGTATAAAGATATAGGAGTGTGAAGAGATCATTATATGGAATTGAGATAGGATTAGTACCATTTTAAATTCAAATATAGTACACACTATAACTATTCACATTGCTTCTTGTATATGATAGTGGTCACCTATACAAAACCTTGACATAGAGTTGAGGACCCTTGTGAAGTGTTGAAATAAGAATGGAACTATTCATAAATTCCTAGTGGGTTGAAGGAACATATAAAAATAATTTTTTAAGTTTGAACAAAATAAAATTTCAAAACACAAAAGGATAGGTTCAGGCTTACTTTCCCCAAAAGTGCAAAATAGAGGACCTAGGGGTTTTGTTGACACTTCATAACATAGTTACAGGAGCCTTTGATGCATTTTTGATGGTTTTGGATTATGTTATCCATATATGACATGAAAATTTGAACTTTTTAAGGGAATATGAGCAATGGATATTGGGTTTTAGATGGCCCAAACTTGTCAACTTATACACTAATAGTAGGCATTGAAACCTACAAGCCTGCATCTAAAAAGGACTTCTCTCCATCCAAAAGTTGAAATTTGAACTTGCCACCATGTTGTGAGTGTTTAAAAATGTTTAAATTGGTAATATTAATCTAATAGACCATATAAAATAAGAAATTAATTGTATTTTCTTTCTAGACCGCTCTCAGTTTGTATAGGTTACCAAAAAAACCTATCTACGGGCAAACAATGAACTAAGCTTGGTGTTTCAATGGTATTTGAGCCCATATAAGGTGAATTATAGTATTATTATATACTAGGTGATACTAATTCTCATATAATTTATTGAAACACTATGACCAAGCTCATTGAATCTAATATATGCACCTACAGGGGTCATCAAGACAGAGTGTCTTAGTCAGGTAAGGAGGACTCAATCTAGGAGCTTAGAATACATGTGAAGGGCTAAGAGAGGTTGAAATGATAAATAAAGTAGGTAAACACCACAATTAATAATATTATAATATTATTAATACCTTATCATTATGAAGTAAACCTATGCAGACCCCTGATGACCCTTAGTACACCTATAACCATTATGACTATGACAGGCAATGAGCTTAAGGAGTGATGATGATTAGTGTTGGCACTATCTAAAAATGATGAATAGGTTAAAATAATTTATATTTGACCTATAATATTATAATAGAGTCTTTATGTAGTAAAATTAGGGTCTAACTAAGAAAATCTCTACCTACATGAACTCTAACAAGCAGAACCCAATTAAGAGTAAAACCTAGTTTTAATTGTGTACATGGTGTATAGATTGGAGCATGGATTTTTGGAGTGATAATATAAATTGAGAAAAAATTAAATAAAATTATATAAAATCATGAAAACATAATTATGTATTTTTAAATAAAATAAAAGGTCTAAATAAGCTTCACACAAACTACTCTACAACATCCTTTCACATAGTCCATTTCACACTATCAGCCTTGGAATATTGAGGAGTTGGAAGGTTATATGGCCTAACTATAAGAATAATATTATTAAATAGGGTATTAATCACTTATATAAACCTATAAAGTATTAATATTATCTAATAAAATAGTGGGAGTGCCCTTTGTTTTGTCTCAGACAGAGAGCACTCCTTTGGGAGCAAAATTGGCAGGTTTAGAAGAAAGTGTATAGGGAGATGACATTATGAGTTATTTTAACATTTAAATAAAGTGTATAAAGTTTTATAACATCTGAAAACTCATAATATACCTTTTCATAAAGTATACACTCAAAAGCGTGCTCCATGCTCTTAAAATTGCAAGTAGGCCTAGTAGGCATATTTAAGGCCTAGAAGCCAAAAGGAAAACCACTCTCATTTATATTATGGAGTGATAATTATAACATATAGATACATTTTTAAGAGGTTAATATATAGTTTTTTTAGATAGTTTGAGGCAAGGAAATCCATGAAATTAGACTTCAAGGTGTAGACAGGGTATAAGACCAACATAGGTCTAATACCCAAATGAGGAGTCATCCTCATTTATAACATGAAGTAAACATATAAATGGATTTTAAATGATTTTTAGGTCATAATAGACATTATAAATATATTTTTATGTATAAAAAAACAAGGGGTCCATTTTTGACTCAAAGATAAATTCAGGCTTGTGGATATGAGAGATGAGCTCGATAGGTCAAATTGGGAATCTCACATTTCTCTTGAATCTTTGCATGGATGCCAAGGGATTTAAAGGATTTTATTAGAGGTATTAACATATGAATTTGTGGATTTTTTTTACAATTTGGATGTCAAAGCTTTATGAATGAACCTTAGAGGTCAAACTTCTCAAAACCATTGTTAAACCCTTATAAGGACCAATTTGGAGAAATGAAGTTATAAAGATATTATAATGGAATAGTGTGACCATGAAAAATATTTGAACTTACATAGGACTCACTCAATATTCCTCTCATACTTTTTAGCTATATAGACTTGTATAGACAGGGTACAAAATAGGTTTTTCTTGATTGTTTTGTGCATTATACAGGCTACAGGAGGATTATGAAGATGAAATAAAGTTTAGAGGGGATATTAGGAGTTTTAATAACTAAATATGGTAATTTAATTCCATGAAGAAACTCTTAAGTATCCAAACAATTACTATCATCTTAGCTAGTCAAAAATGGCATAGTGGACAAGTTAGGGAGAAGGGTAGAAAACTTCATGTGAGCTCAATTTAAGGTGTGATTGATTATTATAAGGATATATAGGTTATTAAAAGGTGTAATTCACTCAATTAAATGGAATTTCATGGAAAATTTATTCCAATTTTGAGGCTAAGTGTGTAGGGTGCATGAAAGAGGAGTTTCTTGGAGTGTAGGCAGTGATAGCACCTTCTCAGATGATTCCAAATGACCATACTACAACCAATTCATGGAGAGGAATTATTGAGAACATTCCCATTATCTACAATAATTAAACCTAGTCCTAGTAAGTTATGATTATTTCAAACAAGACCATATAAGATGGTTGTTTTTCTAAGCTAACATAAGGAGTTTCTTGTCACTTCTCAAGAGTTTTATGCCTTGTGTGGACACTTTTACTTACTAACATTACATGGTTAATACCATATCCTCTTCTCATGCAAAATTAACTCATTTTATCAGATTGATAAGTGTTATTGTGACCCTTGGACTTCTATCTTCCTCTCTCTCTCAAATTCTATAAGAGATACCATTTTTGGCCTTTGTAAATAAAATGCTCCACCTGAGTATAGTGAAGCTCTACTCAATTGCACACCATTTGATCAATAAGACTATTGATTTTTACCTCTTCATGACTATTATTAGAGTTTTTTACTTGAATATTTGATCTTTCTTAGTGAATAATATGGATTCCTTAGCATGTTATCTCATTCTCTCATCCTATTTGCAGTTAGAAAGCTTCTTCTTATAGGGTATATGAAGTGTTCTAGGAAATGTCAAGGACTAAGTGAGTTAGTATTTTCATTAGATCCACTCAAGGCCTCTTTTCTAGTCTTCCTAATTTTTCACATTCATCCATAACCTCACAATGAAATATTGATGTGAGAAGATGAAGATTGGAGAAGTGCATGTTCAGTTTGTCTATTGATTTCATGTGTAACTTGTTGCTAGTTGGAAGTCATCATCTATTTTTGTGTATCACCTCCCTTAGGTTAGTTTTATTTTATTTCTCTCTCTTCATTTTCACCCCCAAAAGTTAAGTGTAGTTGCGATCAAGAGTGGTACATTAGGGGAACTATTCCTATCTAGAGATTCACCTCATCCTTAGGATACCCAAAAGCCTAGAGGTGTTTCTATTATGCCATGTGGATGAGGAGAAATTTTATATTCACTAAAATGGTGAAAATATAAGTGATGATAGTTTTTTTCTTGCATGGTAGGACTCTTAGTCCAAGAAGATGAGATATTTTTGGTGTTGTCTTTCAACAATCAACCTTTGGAGGCTTGAATGGCGACTCTGAAGTTACATCAGTTGGTCAAGAAACCTAGGTATCTATTTTGAAGATTATTGATGATAATTCCTCATGTTTTTGATTCCTAATGAAGTTACATCTCTGACCTCAATGTTGAGTTTTTTATAAATAATTTGGTTAAACATTTCCAGCTTATGCCATTCCTTATCAACAAGAACAAGTTCTTAACCAACCCTATCATGAAGTGTATCATTATATTTAAGGAGAACACTTATGTTAGTCATATAACCCTTCATTTACCTCTCCATATGGAAACTATGTTGTTGAACAACCCTATGAGTATGGCTACAAAGAGAACTATCAAGAAATACCTCTCTATCAATTTGAATATGAACCTTGTCCTTCATATCGTGATGCCTATCAACCTCAAAAGTATTTATATGAATATTTTCATATGAAATCAGATGTTTCCATGAATTACACACAAGGATATCATTGACAATGTGTAGTTCCTACTCATGTAGGTGTTTTTCCTTCTAATCAACCCAAGAGCTCACTTCTATATGAACTTACTAGTGCTTTTATCTTTAATAAAACCCACTCATAAGCTTCCTCCTTCATCCCACACTCCATATCCAAACCCTTAACCTCACACTACATCCCACATTCTAGATCCTTCACCTCAAATCCATGATCCTATCCTTAAACTTTCCATCTCACCCCTTCTTGAGGAAGAGCCTATCTTGAGAGAATCTAGTGAAGAAGAACAAATATAATTCGTGGTTGGTCAAGAGGATATCATGAGTGACTATGATGAAGAGATCATCATATGGGCTCTTATTGATGATAAAAAGGACAATCCACAAGCTTTTGCCTCCATATTTGAAGGAATGTGTATACATGAATAATGTGGACAAGAATTGAAGAGATAAATATTTGAAGAAGACTCCATGTTTGATCAATAGGTTGTGAATGGACATCTCAAGCATGAAGTGGAATGTGATATCAAGGATGGAAAACACTTTCAAATCACTCCTCAAGAACTGGCAGTCTTAAGAGAGTGTCATGAGACTATGGTAGAGGAAATAGCCCTTGAAGATGACATCCACGAGGAAGAAGATTTATGGCATAATTTTAATTCCATATTCAAGGAATTTGATAGTTTGGGTAAAGTTTTTTATTATCAAAAATATTACATAGCTAATGAGAAGTTTGATGATGAATCTAAGCATGATATTGAGTGTTTAATCAAACATAAAAATGAAGTTCCTTTTTCTAGTCAAGATCCTGCTACCAAGAATTCACCTGATGATGCTAATATACAAGAAGTTGTGAACATGGATAATGAGGATAAGGCTGAGAGGACTATCATATTGTCAAACTTACACATAAAAAGCCAACTACATAAGAAGGTTGAGTCTGGTTGGATGCAAGAGGAGTTCATTTCCTTGGTCAACTTGTATGAAGTTGTTTGGTTCTCATTGAACCTCATGCAAATGATGTTGGAAAACACCATGAAGAAGATGGAGGCATTAATTCTAAAGGACGAAAGGATACATGTCTCACTCAATACTTAATGTCATAAATCAGGAAGTTTTCAAACTTTCAATTTGATATATATATATATATATATATATATATATATATATATATATATATATATATATATATATATATCAGGTTTTTTTTGAGTCAATTTTTTAGTTTGGTGTGTGTGTGTGTTCCACAAGTTATCTGAAAGCACAAGCATGTTTACTTAGTTTCTTGTCTTGTGTGTTGATTCTTTTTATTTTTTCCTTGTGTTTTGTGGGTTGTCAAAGGTAAGGTTTATGTCAAACTTCATGTGCATGTGACCCCATATCCCAATGGACTGATAAGTCTACTGGTCTATTTATTCTAGCATGCATATTACCCCTATGAGTCACCAATTTGTTGACTAAATTTGAATTTTAGGTCAAATTGGGGTACCCCTAGGTAAAAGCTTGAATTTAAGCTATTTTAGGGGTCTAATACATATGTCACAAGGTGTTTTATAGGTTAATTAATGTCATTTGATGTTATACTAGCCTTGGTCCTTAGTCATTTTAGTCATTTTGGGTCATTTTGAGGTAAAAAAGATGCCTTTAATGACTTGTACATATTTATTGTGAAGTTTGAAGGTTACAAAAGGTGATGTCATACCCCATGTGTGCACTTAGGTCTTAATCAACTGACATAATTGAAAAGTGGTAGGTTATTTAGTAAAAAGGGAAGCTTTCTTGAGAAAGGATAGTTTAGCACTTGTATAACTCATGGGGATGTGTGCCACATGGGAAAGGAACATGTTATGTCTCTTCGGCTTTGATGAATATTTGAAGAGATGAACATAAAATTAATGCATGTCAGAGAAGCAAATACATTAAGATAATTATTTCAAACACACATAATATTATTTCACTCTCTATATTTTATTCACTAAATAATTTTCTCTCTGATTTTAATTCATTCGGGACATTTTACATATTTATAGGAAATGTATTTACTATAACTTCTCTCCTAAAATATCTCATACTTGAATCCTAAACACACACCTAAATATGATATATTATTTTAACATGTAATAATATATCAATAATATAATATTCTAACATACTTAAAGCATTAACCATACAGTTATAACAACTTACTAATTACTAACAAACTGTTACTTATTTGCCTCTCGATAAATATTAACTTTATTATTTACTTTTTACCTTTTCATAAATACCTATTTTAACCTAATGTGAAAACTATTCCTAACATTCCCCGCTCCCATCCCCCCGCCCTAGTTTCTACATGGTATAATATATCTCTATTTTCTAATTGTAGCATGTTCCACCTTTGTGTGCTCATGATCTTCTCTACATATATGTGCCATCACATATCTCTTTCATCACACTCATCTACAATTAGTTTTCCAGGTTAACCAATAACCTTCCAAAATGGTTTTCATAGGTTCACCAATAACCTTACAAACTAGTTTTCTCAAATTCACCATTATAGAATGGTTTTCTTAGGTTTACCACTAACCTTACAACATGGTTTTCACAGGTTAACCACTAACCTTATATCATTATTACTACAATGCTTTTTAGATATATATTATCCAATGTAAATATACAAAAGGGTTACATGGGATTATCTTCACAAGTGAATAGGTACAACTATTTATTTGTCGCACATGCTAAAAAATAATTGTAACTATCACACTGAAAAAACTAAAATCTAAAAATAACACTCCACACATGTCACCACATCATTGGTACAACCCCATCATTGGAGACTGATGGGAGGTCACTGAAAGACCTCCAACCTCTGTGTATCCTCTAGCCTCTAGTTACTTCACGACTTATTCAGGAAATGTGTCAATGATGCTCATGATTTTTTTAGAGAAATCCCCCACAATGCAGATGTTGAGTATAAGCAAAAATATGTCCATAAGGCCATTTTTTGTTACAATTTTTTTTAATTTTTGAGACTCTTGACTCTTAACAAAGACTCAAGTAATGATGATCTAATTCACCTTAATGAATTTTACTAATGATGACACACTCGACATAAAATATTGACTTTTTTGACATATTTTGACATAAAAATGACTTGATGTTATATTATAGACAAAAAGACTAAAGATACTAGTATAGTTTTTCAAAATGCTTTAAACAACCCTTTTCTTAATGAACTATATCTTAGACTAAGACAACGACCAACATTAAAAAATAAAGTTCCACTTGATATCTAATTTACTCAAGATAAAATTATAAAACAAACTTAAAATGGCATTACCATATACTAATTTTTTGACATCAATTTTAACATAGCAAAAAGCTAATATTAAAATTTTGACTGATTGAAAACAAAACCTAAATAACCTGACTTAAAAAATATATCAGACTGAAAACTCAACAAAAAAAACTCATTTTGATTTTAGCATGAAACAGATGGGATACGTGGTGGGAATGCATACAAGTAATGCATACAACTATAAATATCAAATTTTTAATGGAACAACATAGTGGGACGACATTTGATATGGAAGACTGGGCATGAACCGCATAGAGAGGAAGCCAGCACAAATTTATGTAAATGTAGCTACATATTTATTTAGGACATTGACGACCAAATATACGGATGAGATAATAGGCAAAAAAAAATGATTGGAATAAATGGTACCTGGATAATATGTAACTTGAATATGCCTTTGGGTAATAAAAAAATATGAGTTGGGAAGATGCAAATAGATAGGCGATGATGCTGAAATCCTATGTCGTGCTTTACTCAATGCTTCATTATGAAGTCATATGAGGATATAGACTTGCATATCTATGCACTAGATGAAGAAGGCAATAATTGTACATGATGTACAAGGTAAAAAATTTCAATTGGAAAGTGTAAAGTTTATATTATCTATAAGAATATGTGATCATATTTTATTAAATACTACTGTAGCATGATTAGATCTGATACAACTTGTTATTTGATTTTCTAGAGATACATGCTATTATATGCATTGAAGATGGAAAGACCGATAAATAAATGATAATAATTTACGCTTCAAATGGGTGCCAGTCCTCAAATTTCAATTCCTTTGCTTATTGCCAATCCCACACTTTCGCTGCATTTTGGACTCATGTTATTCCTTTCACCACTTTATCAATGCGCTGGGTAAAACAAAAGTACCAAAAGACTATAAACTCGACTGCACAAAAAATTGCATAAAAACATACTACCCTACAATCTCTTATTACATATGTTAAAGGCACTACTTAGATTCTCATTATCATCTTACTTATCTCATCAATGGGGCAATAGAAAAACAATGGCTACCCCTTCATAGACTTAACATGCCATTGACCCACTTTGATACCAATGATGGATATTTGAATAGCCTAACACATAATTAATGCATGTCAGAGAAGCAAATACACTAAGATAATTATTTCAAACACAAATAATATTATTTCACTCTCTATATGATATATTGTTATAACATCTAATAATATATCAACAATATAATATTATAACGTACTTACCTTATTAACCATATGGTTATAACAACTTACAAATTATTAACAAATTGTTACTTATTTACCTCTCAATAAATATTAGCTTTACCATTTACTTTTTACTTTCTCGTAAATACATATTTTCACCTAATGTGAAAAATATTCCAAAAAATATTCCCCAATCTCAAATACAAATTTTATAAGTGCTTTGGAAGTCCCATTTTTTGCCCAAAACCATTCTACTCCTTTTTCACCTTTCTTGGCTAGTAGAAATGACCTTCACATTTGTGCTTAGTACGAACAACTGAAGATGTATCAAGTCAAACTATTTTGAGAGGTTGTAATAAATTCAGATAACTTCATTTCCATATAAATATTTTAAATAATTGTGCCCTCTAACTCATGAACCATTCTCATGAAGTTGAGTATGTTTTTTTAATTATAAAATTATGCACCCTATAGATTTTACCTTGGTTTGAATAATTACATACAAACTAGTTACTGAGGTTGATTATATAAGATTTTTAATTCCTTGTACAATGATCCCCATACTTTTATTCATGATTCAAGGTGCTTTGATGGGAAAATCATCTCAAATTTGTAGTCTGCTCTCATTTGGGATGATAGGCCAGTTTTACACCTTTTTCATATCCTCATGCTTTGTCAATGATTCTAGAGGGTAGAAATAGGTCCTTCACCATTATTACATGTATTATTGGTCCCATACTATTTTAATCTAATTCTCTAAGGCAAATTCTCCATTAAGGTACAATCATGTGCAATTTAACAGTCATGCAACTAGTAATGAATTTGTACAGGGTCAATGAAGGAAGAAAATCAGGTTGAAATGGAAGTTTTGAATTTGTTTCAAAGACCATATTAATTAAGATAAACCATTTGGTAAAATTGGTAAAGAGTTCTGGTTTGTTAAAGAGTCCTAAATAATGCACATTATTCCAATCTTTCTCACTACTTACCTACAACTCACATTCATCTACAGGTGCCTTTAAAGGGAATTTCAAATTGAAAATGATGTGTTGAAATTTGATCCAAATACTTGGGGGTGTGAAGAGTTAATTTTAAGGCATTTAGATAGGCCTATTACCATTTTAAATTCAAATATAGTACACACTACTAATACTCACATTATTGCCTATGTATGACAGTGGTCACCTACAAGAAACCTTGATAGAGAGATGAGGACCCTTGTGAAGTGTTAAAATAAGCAAAGAACTATTCCTATAGTCCTAGTGGGTTAGAATACCATAAAAAACTAATTTTGAGTTTCATGTTGGTAGTTTGATGCAAATAAACTTTAAAAACACAAAAAGGATAGGTTCAGGTCCACTTTCCCAAAAAGTGCAAAATAAAACACCTAGGGGTTTTATTGACACTTCATAAAATGGTTACTGGATCCTTTGATGCATTTTTATGGTTTTGGATTATGTTATCCACATATGAAATGAATCTAGAAAGTTTTGGAGGGAGGATGAGCAATGTATATTGGATTTTAGATGGCCCAGATTTGTCAACTTCTGTACTAATAGTAGGTAGTGAAACCTATATGCCTGAGTCTAAAAAGCACTTTTATCCATAAAAAAGTTGCAACTTGACCTTGACACCATGTTTTTAATGTTTATAATAATTTAAATGGGTAATATGAATCTAATATACCATATAAAATAGGATATGAATTATATTTTCTTCCTAGACCACTCTCAGGCTGTACAAGATGACAAAAAAGCCCACCTACAGTTAGACAGTGAACTAAGCTTGGTGTTTCAGTGGTATTTGAGCCCATATAAGGTGAATTTTATTATTATTATATAATAAGTGATCTTAATGTTCATGGAAGTTATTTAAACACTATGAATAATCTTATTGAAGCCAATATATTCACTTGCATGGGTCATAAGGGCAGAGTGTTTGAGTCAGGTAGGGAGGACTCAATCTAAGAGATTAGAGTGCATGTGAAGGGATAAAAGAGGTTGAAATGATAAATAAATTAGGTTAACACATAAATTAGTTATATGATAATATTATTAATCCCTTGACATGATGAATCAAACCTATACAGACCCCTGATGACCCCAAATACACCTACAACCATTATAAATGATTGTGACAAGTAGTGACCTTAAGGAGTGATGATGCTTAGTGTTGGCACTGTATAAAAATGATACATAGGTTAAAATCATTAATAATTGACTTATATTATTCTAATAGAGTATTTATGTATTAACATTAAGGTCTAAATGAGCAAATTTATACCTATAGGGGCTCTTACAAGCAAAACCCTATTTTACCTATGTAAGGGTGTATAGATTGGAGCATGGATATTTGAAGTGATAAGATAAATTGATAAAGCCTTCACCATAATTATATATAACCATGAAAACATCTTTACGTATTTTTAAATTAGATAAAATGTCTAAATAAGCTTCACACAATATACTTTATAACACCCCTACATATAGTCCATTTCACATTGTCAACCTTGCCCTCTTAAGGAGTTAGAAGGTCAAATGACCTAAACATAAGACTAAAATTAGTAATAAGGGTATCCATCACTTGTATAACCTCTTAATTCTTAACATTATATAATAAAATAGTGGAAGTGCCCTCTATTTTATCTCAGGCAAAGGGCACTCCCTTGGGAGCAAAACTAGCAAGTTCAAAATAAAGTGTATAGGGAGATGAGACTAGGAGTTTTTTTAACATTTCATGGAAATGTAGAAGGTTATATAACATATTAAAAATCATAATATACCATGTTTATAAAGGTGAAAATTAAGATGTTGCTCCATGCTCTTAAAATTTTAAGTAGGCCTAGGAGGTAGTTTTAAGGCCTAGAAGCCAAAAGGAAAACTACTATCATTTATAGTATGGAGTGATCAATATAAACTATAGAGGCATGTTTAATAGGTTAATATAGAGGTTTTGAGCTATTTTTAGCCAAGGAAATTCATGAAAGGTCATTTTAGAATTTAAGGTGCAAATAGGCTACAAGAACAACATTAGGCCTAATACACAAATGAGGAGTCATTTTCAATTCTAAGATGAAGTAAGCATATAAAAAGATTGGGACATGATTTTTAAGTTATAATAGACATGTTTAATATATTGGTATGTATAAAAAACATAAGGGGGTCCATTTTAGACTTAGAAAATTTTAGGTCAAATTGGAAAGCTCACATCTCTCTTGAGCCTTTGCATGGATGCAAAAGGAATTAAAGGATGTTAGAATAGGTATTTAAATATTAATTTGAGGAATTTGTTTGCATGTTGGATGTTAGATATTTATGACAAACCTTAAGAGGTCAAACTACTCAAAACCCTTGTTAAACCCTTACAAGGATTAGTTTCGATAAATAAAATTAGAAATATATTATGATGACATAATTTGACAATTAAAAATATTATAAATTGTATATGACTCACTAAATATCCTTCCCATACTTTTCAGATGTACAAAGTTATACAAATAGGGTACAAAATAGGATTTTCTTGACAATTTTATGCATTATGTAGGATACAAGAGGATTCTATAGAGGAAATAAAGTTTGGAGGGAATATTATGACTATTAATAACTCCCTATGGTCATTTAATTCCAATAAATAAATCCTAAATTTCCTAACAATAGCTCTCATCTCAGCCACTCAAAATTGGCATAGTGGACAATATAGGGAGAAGGGTGGAAAACTTCATGTGAGCTCAATTTAAGGTGTCCCTAATTATTGTAATGATATGGATGGTATTTAAAGATGTCATTAAATTCTTCCCATATATTTTTATGGAAAAATGATTCCAATTTTGAGGCCAAGTGTGTAGGGTTCATGAAAGAAGAGTTTATTATAGTACAGACAATAATAACTCCTTCCTAGATGATTCCAAATGACCAAGATTATAAAAATTTCATGAAAAGGAATGAATTAGACACTTTCCATTATTTATAATCATTGGACATGGTCCTATTTAGTTATGAGGCATTCAAACAAGACCAATCATGATGACAATTTTTTTATCCAACACAAAGAGTTTCTTGCCACTTTTCAACAGTTTTATGCCTTGTGTGGATACTTGTACTTATTGAACTTGCATTGTTCATCCCATATCATATTTTAATGAAAAATTAACTATTTTTAATGAACTTTAAAAGTGTCCTTGTGACCCTTTGAATTCTCTCTTCCTCTCTTTCTAAAATTCTATAAGAGCTACCATTTTTGGCCTTTGTAAAATAAAAGTTCCACTTGAGTACGGTGAAACCCTACTCAATTTCATATAATTTGATTGATAAGACTAATTAATTTTACCTATTAATGAATATTATTATTGTGTTTTACTTTAATGTTTGATATTTCTTAGTGAATACTATGAATTCCTTAATATGTTATCTCATTTGCTCATCCTATTTATAGTTGGAAAGCTTCTCTTTGTAGGGAATGTGAAGTGTTATAGGAAATGTCAAAGATTGAGTGAGTTAGTATTTTAATTATTTCCATCCAAGGCCTCTTCTTTAGTCCTCAAATATTTTCACATTTATCCATAACCTCACAATGTAACATTGCTGTGAGAAGATGAAGATTGGAGAAGTGTATGGCTAGTTTGTCTGTTGATATCATGTGTAACATGTTTCTGGTTGGAAGTCATCATCTATTTTGGTGTATCACCTCCCTTAGTTTAGTTTTATTTTAGTTATCTCTCTTCCTTTTCAACCCCCAAAGTTAATTGTATTTATGATCCAAAGTGGTACATCAAGGGAGCTAGCCCTATCTAGAGATTCACCTCATGCTTAGGCTACCCATAAGCCTAGAGGTGTTTCCATTATGCAACTTGGCTGAGGAGAGATTTTAAATCTCCTCAAAGGGTGAAAATTAAATTGACAATATTTTTTATAAGGTCCTTCAAAATATCACCCAGTAGTGCCTTCCATGTAAAAGAAAATTGCACTTTTTCCTTAAAAGAGAAAACCATGCTTGTCCCTATTTGAAATGTATATCCTAGGAGATAAATTGAATGGGAAATCCACTCTTGTACATATTTTAAAGGTATCTCTTAGGAGATACATTTAAGGTAATATAGGTTCCTTCAAAATATCACCCATTAATGCCTTTTATGTAAAGGACAGTTCCACTCGTTCCTTGAAGGAGAAATCCACTCTTGTGCCAGTTTAAAATGTATATCCTAGGAGATACCTTAAAGGGAAAATCCACTCTTTTAAATGTTTGAAAGTTATATCCTATTATATAACTTGAATTTATTACAAGTGACTTCAACAAATATCACCTAGTGGTGCTTTCTATGTAAAGGAAAATTGTCCTTATTCCTTGAAGGAAAAACCCACTCTTGTCAATATTTGAAATGTATCTCTTAGGAGATATCTTGAAGGGGGAATCCACTCTTTTTCATGTTTGGAAGATATATCCTAGGAGATACAAGTAAGGTATTATAGGGGCCTTCATAATATCACTCATTAGTACCTTCCAAAGTGTTGGTTCCTAGTTGTACACCTCGTACACTCAACCTTGCACACTTGAATAAAAATGGAAAGCAAAGATGAAAAAACTTCTAGTATATTGTTGTAGCTAGTGAAGTGTTTGGCATGAAGCATAGACCAAACACATAAAATGACTGAGAGGAAACTACAAAGGGTATGTTTAGCTTCCTACTACTTTTAGCTCTACTTAAACTAAGGTGAGAGGACCTATGGGGTAGCTTAATCACATGGAGAGACTCTACAATTCAACCTCTTTAGGGATTTTTGGCAAACAACACATCTGACTAGGGCATAACCAAACTTGTACACTCTACCCAAGAAGGGTTGTCACATGAAATACATAAATGCACTAGATCAGACACGTGATTAAAGATAGCTTTAAATGTGATTACAACCTTTATTTGAAAGAATCTTCAATAACATAGGGCTGAATAAAATATTGAAATGCTATGATTTAAATCACAAAGTATAGAAAATGTTAAATATGCAATATTTATGCATCTGGTATCAAATAACACCTGAAATATTTATTTAGGTGTATTATTTATAGTTTGAGATAGGGTAGGATAGGTTAGATGATTATATTAAAGAGGAAGGGCATGATGCTGTGTTGGTAGTTTTTTCATAAATAGGGATTCTTTCAACATATATGACATCATTTATTTCAAATATGTAAGGAAACTAAAATGCAATCCATGGAAATGACAAAGAGAAATTTTAATCCATTGGTTCCAATAAAATTCAAGTTCCTAAATGATCCGTAAAATCCCAAAACATACAAAAAACTAGAATATCAAATAATTTCTCCTACTAAATTAATGAACCTAGGGTGCCCTTAAAAGGTATTCAACAACACATTTCCAAACATAATTGTAGAAAGGGATTCATAGCCTAGGTACATGCTCATAATGACAATCAATAATGAACACAAACCCAAATATCCAATCAAAATAACTTGTAAAACATATTATTGCATTTCATTAACAAGATACAATAAAGATCCACAAATATTTTCCATTGACTTGAACAAAAATCTCACATACACTAGTGTTTTAAAATGCTTCCATAGTGACAAGCGTGGTGAATTTACTCTATGTGAGACATGGGAGACATATAGATATGCTCTCAGAGCTTGCTAATGGCTGTATAACTACAATCACCTTAGTAAGAGAGACAAAATGCACACAACAATGATCCTAAAATATGGAAGAGATTATACTAAAGAAGAATAAAAGACCAATAATAGTGACCATAATGACCAGTAAAATAGCCAACCAACCTCTTATATATAAGACAAACCTTTTTTTTATACATTTTTTAACAATTTGAAATCTTTAAGTGCTAAATACTTGCCAAGATGCTCCCAACTAGAAAATACTTCCTTACCATGCCTAAAGTTTTCATGTAACTGTAAGGGAAATAATTTTTGCAACTACCTTTATAAGGAATGATGGAGATTTGTAATAAACTCCTTGATTTCTTGAATGGAGATCCACTTTCCATGATCTAGAAGAATAATATTCATGGTGGAAGTAAATAAACCATTTGTATTTATGGGGAAATGCTTGAAGATGCTTTTCTGTTAATTGATGGCAAATCTTTAATCTTCTGGATAGTCACCCTTTCTCTTATGCATGCTAAAAAAAGCCCATTACCCTGTGATGATGGCATTGGAATGTTCCCAATTCATGGATTCTTAGAGATCTTCCTTAGAGTGGTCTACCTTGATCTTGTAAACCTACAATATCTTTCCCATATATGAGATCGATCAAGCAAAGTAGATGAAGAACATGAAATGTAGGTTATATTTCTTTTTTTCCTTTGAAAAGTCCACTCTTATTTAGGTCATTGATATGCTACATGCATGAATAACTTTGAGCCATTGGTTTTTTCGGTCACTCACTAAGGGCTTGACACTTATCTTCCTCGCATCTCCCTAAAGGATCTTGGTCTACTTCAATTCATTATTTTCCACTAGATCTTTCTTGGGTAGGAAAATGCAAACCATTAGATCATGATGTAAGGGGAATAACATCATTGGCTACTATGTGCTCTCAAACTTCAGATATACCATTTAGTAAACCTATAGGATTTTTGTATCCCTTACAAATAGTCACTATTGCATTTGGTGCTATCACACTATGTGGTAGCAGATGCCTTGATTTGAGGCCCCCATTAAATAATTAACTATTCGCTTACATCATTGCTTATTCTAAACATGTTCAATCTTTTAATAATTCACTAAAAACTTAACACTTGTCATGCCTATGTTGGTCCTGAGTTCTTTTGATTCATTTAACTTTGATCATGTATAGTCTAATCATCATACTTTACATTAACACACATCATAGATTTGCCTCTGTTTGAAATCAAATGTCTACTTTATGGGGCCTAAAATTGATGCTCACATGACTATCTTAGAAAATTTAAAACCCAATGACTACCTTATACACTTTAAAGTTAACTTCTGCATGCTTATCAAAAAAAAACCACGATACCATCACACTTATGTAATTTTAGTAAATTCCTTTAGAGATTTTGTCTTTGGCAATTTGGTCTTTAGGACTTTTATTCTAGGTCTTGTTGAGTTGTGGAGCTAAAAGCTTCACCAAATGAGCAAGTTGCAGGTTGCAGGAGTTACACAGTCACCAACGTTGGTCAGGAGTCGACTAGGAGATGTCAGCGTTGGTCATGGATCAGTTGACATTGGTCACAGGTAGATAGGAAGGAACTGATGTCGGTTACTTGTGCATCCAGAATCTATTTCCTTGGATAGAACAGATTGTTTGCATGATAGGATTAAGTGTTAGTCTTAAGTCTGCATCTCTATCTTAAGTAAGACTGATTTGAGCCCTTGATTAGGAGCTGCATCTAATGGTTGTAAATGCATGCTCATGTTTCCTAATATTATATATAGGATTAGATCTTCATAGCTTATTGGATACAACTGTTATTGTAGAACAGTATTGTAAAATATATGTGTATCAATCTAGGTTGTTGGAATTGATTGTAATTGAGAGAGAGAACTCTTGAGGGAAAGAGATATAGTAAGAGATTTGTACATCTGAGATAGGTGTGGAAGAAAAGAAGATTCTTCAATTGTAATTCCTTCTGTAAAGAGTTTAATACAAGTTTTCAGGGTGGTTTCTTGTATCTCTTGTTCTTTGCTATTTCTAATTCTAGTTACTTATCATTCTGGTTTAATTTCATATTTAAATTTCTTTCATAATTGTAATCAAATTTGTTGGTTGATCCCCAACAAGTGGTATCAGAGCCTAGTTGTAGGTTCAAGAGCTTGATATCCACAACAAGTGGTATTAGAGCTCAGGATCACAAACAGGTATTTCAGATTTGGGTAGTGTGTATTGATTACAGGTTACTCACAGGGAATTCTGTTTGAGTGGGAGAAGCAATGGCAGAAAAAAGTAAACTTAGAATGGAGAAGTTTAATGGCAAGAATTACCAATTATGGAGAATGCAGATAGAAGATTATCTATATCAAAAAGATCTATACTTACCGTTAGGTGGAGTTTCAAAGAAGCCCACATACATGGAAGATGAAGAATGGGAAGTTCTTGATAGAAAGGATCTTGGATCTATAAGATTGAGTCTAGCATCTACTGTGATATCTAATTTATCATAGGCAAAGTCTATGGTAGAGTTAATGACTACTTTAGCAAATTTATATGAAAAACCCTCAGCTTCAAATAAGGTATATCTTATGAAGCAGTTATTTAATTTGCAAATGCAGGAAGGTGGATATGTATCTAATCATCTAAATGATTTTCATGGAATTGTAAATCAATTAAATTCAGTCAAAATAGTTTTTGATGATGAAATTAAATCTCTATTAATCTTATGCTATTTACCTGAGAGCTGGCATAGCTTGGTAATGGTAGTTAGTAATACTGCATCTGCTTCAAATATTTTAAAAGTAGATGATGTTGTTAGTGTAATCTTGAATGAAAAAATTCATAGGAAAAGCACAGAAGAAACATCAGGGAACGCTTTAAGTTTTGAGAGTAGGGGAAGGCAAAAAGAGAAGAGCAAGAAAGGGAGATCAAGGTCTAAGTCAAAGATGAGAGGTAGATCTAAATCCAGAAATGGCAGAAGGACAACCTGCTGGAATTATGGAAAGATAGGGCACATAAGGCAAGATTGCTGGTCAAAACCTAAAGAGGACAATCAACATGAAGGTAAAGAAGAAGCAAAAGTGGTAGGTATTGTTGCACAAGATGATCTTATATTATCTTTGCATAATAATATAGAATCTTGGGTTTTAGATTCTAGTGCATCTTTCCATGCAACCCCTAATAGAGAATATTTTAGTAACTATGTCCATGGAGATTTTGGAATATTTTATTTAGGGGATGATGAGCCTTGAAAAATAGTTGGCAAAGGAAAAGTACAGCTGAAAATGCAGAATGGCAACACATGGGTGTTGAGAGATGTCATGCATGTTCCCAGCCTGAAGAGGAATTTGATTTCTATAGGAAAGTTAGGGTTGTACAATAACTCTCACACTTGAATATTGGAAGGTGTCCAAGGGTGCACTTGTAATGGCCAGAGGTAAGAGGGTAGGTACTCTCTATTTATGTAATTGTATTACTGATAATTCTCCTTCTATATTATCTACTTCAGATGTAGATGCAAAGTTGTGGCATCAGAGGCTCAGCCACATGAGTGAGAAGGGAATGACAATTCTTAAATCAAAAGGTAAGCTTTCAAATTGAAAAGCATAGATCTAGAATTTTGTGAGCACTGTATTTTTGGGAAACAGAAGAGAGTGAGTTTTCTCAAGACTGGGTCAACAAAGAAGAAGCATAAGTTGGAGCTTGTTCACACAGACGTATGGGGATCAGCTCAGGTTGCTTCTATTGGAGGATCACAGTACTATGTTTCATTCATAGATGATGCTACAAGAAAGGTATGGGTCTATTGTATAAAGAAAAAATCTGATGTTTTTGACACGTTTAAGATTTGGAAAGCTATGGTTGAGAATGAAACAGGCAGGAGATTGAAGTGCCTGAGATCTGACAATGGTGGTGAGTTCTACAGCCACAAGTTCAACTGGTATTGCTATATGCATGGAATCCATAGGCAAAGGATGGTTCCAAGGATGCCTCAGCAAAATGCTGTTGTTGAAAGGATGAACAAAACAATCATGGAGCGTGCAAGGTGTATGAGATTGCATGCTGGTTTGCCCTTAGAGTTTTGGGCAGAAGTTATGGATACTACAATTTACCTGATTAACAGAGGACCCTCTACAGCTCTGGATGGTGGAATTCCAGAAGAGGCATGGATAGGTAAAAAGGTAGATCTCTCATTTCTCAAAGTTTTTGGTTGTGAAGTTTTTGTGCACGTTGATAAGGAAAATAGAAAGAAGCTGGATGCTAAGTCTATGAGGTGCACATTTATTGGCTATGGCTCTGATGATTTCAGATTCAAGTTTTAGAATCTAGGAACTAACAAAATAATTAGGAGCCATGATGTTGTTTTCAATGAAAAAGTGATGTATAGTGATTAGCTCAAGAAGCTGAATCAATCTGGGCAGAGCAATGGAGAATTGGATGAGGTGACGGTCCAAAAAGAGCTCACGGGCAAAAATAATCACAGACAGGAAAACACAGAGACTGACGTCAGCCAGGCAGGAATTGACGTCGGCAATATAGGAACCGATGTCGGTCAGACAGTGACCGACATCAGTCAGTCAGGAATAAGCTAGTAGACTATGAGATAAGTATGTCATCAATGACAACTAGTAGCAATGTAGATCTGACATGAATGAGTGAGTGAATGAGTATACATGAAGTATATGTATTTGGCGTGGGCCTCATAATGGCCATGGAAGTTATGTTGTCTTATTGAGCATGAAAACTCATCATTGTTCATCTACAATGTGTTTAATGAATGTTGACTATAATTCTCGAATGAGTTAATATGAATGATAATATAGGTTGTCATTTCTTATCTTTATTCTTATTTTTTTGAATGCATCTCTATATGTTTCAATACTAAATGGTTTGACAATTCTATCTATATTTTTTAAATTCTAATGTCACTAGTTATTTTCCCAACTATTTAAACACTTCAAGTGGTTTGATCATTTAGCATTGTAAGTGGTTTCCATTCTCAGTGGTCTGTTAGTTCCTACATTATATGCATATGTATGTTACAAAACTGGTAATAAAAATGACACATCCATGTATAATGAGTATAGTTATAATAAGCATGAGCATATATTTATTTTTATATGTGTTTATATGAATCTTAATAAGATTTAAGGAAATGCAAAAAAAATGAATCAAAAAAAATGCATTATGTTTTTATGTTATAGTAAGAAATACAAATCAAAAGTGCATCAATGATCAATCTAGTAACGTGTAAAACATTTTCTTATAAAATTTCCATTTTATATTTTTTATAATATAATATTGTTTAAAAATGATTAATTTCTTTTTTAATAAATTGTAAACATTTCAAAGCAGAAGCTAAAAATAAATTATAAAAAACTATTAATTTTAGGGTTGGATAAATTATTATTTGTTATGCATAAAACAATAGATATGTAAATACATGATACAGGAAAAAATATTATAAAATAGAAAATATGTCATACTACATTGGAGATCATTAAAAAAAAATTGAAGATGGCACTGCAGTATTTTTCTCATGTGGGAATTTGGTCAATGATAGAGGACAATCATTTTAGGATCCTCATAAGCAATGGGTTACACAAATTTAGATTTCATATTTGTTTGGAGGAAAAGATATTCTAAGCCATTCAATATAAACATAAAGAAATTGGATGAAGTTAATTTTAAATAAATCTTTGAAGATAATTTTTCAATTATCAACACATTATTCATTAATTGTAATTCTCAAAATTGTGTTACAAATCAAAAATTGAAAATGAGTTATGTTACATCAAGTAGATATACTGAAAATAGATGTTGGAAAGATGAAAAGGATTAGAGAATCGAAATGATGTCTATCATCAAATTCTTGGTAAAAAACAAAAAATCCATGCTAGCAACTATGAGCCAAAGTTTATAAAGATGTAAATTCTCCATATTATGATTCTTGCAAGTGTATTTATTGATTATAAACTATAAATCTAGTAATAAACATTATCATCAACTTCATACAAATCAATTCTAAATTTTCTCAAATATAGTTCAATTAATTTCAAATTAATCTATTATAATTTAAAATTACATTGATATGGTTAAGTGCAAGTGGATACTCCATTGATTTATATTAAAATTTCCCAACTTGATCCATTGGTATATTGACACTTACGCATGAAGATCTTCACAATGAACAACAAATAATTATCAAGATATTTTATTATGTAGACGAACTATATTTATTAATATGTTTTCATCCATAATTTGGCCAGTCAAACGGTGCCACGTGACCCAAAAATAGAAGATACTTCAAAGGATCAATGATCAGTATGAAGGCCTAGAAAGGTGCCACCCATAAGTTCTAAACAATCCAATCTATTCAAAATGATCTGCTCTTAAATGGCTTTAAAATTTTTAATTTCTTTGGAATATAGAATACATTTATGGAGAAAATATTCTCCACTCCACTTTAGTGGGTATAATATCAAATTATTTAAAATAGGCCAATTTAATTGAAATGATCTATGCTCAAATGGTTTGAAATAGTCTAATTTATTTGGAATAAAAAAAAATTATTTTTGGAGAAAATCTTCTTCACTTCATTTTATAGGTATAAGTATAAATTATTCAAAATAACCCTATTTATTCAAAATGATCTATGCTCAAATGCTTTAGAACAGTCCAATTTATTTTAAATATAATAAATTTATTATGGATAGAATTCTCCACTCCATTTTAGTGGGTATAAGTCAATATTATTTAGAATATCTTGATTTATTCGAAATAATCTATGCCCAAATAGTTTCAAACAATCAAATTTATTTGAAATATAGAAAATTTATTTTTTGGAAAAAAATTTATTCACTCCACTTTAGTGGGTATAAGTCTAAGTTATTCAAAATAGTCTAATTCATTCAAAATTTTCTATGCCCGAATTGTTTGAAATAGTCCAATTTATTTGAAACATAAGAAAATTATTTTTGAAGAAAATTTTCTCTACTCCACTTTATTGGGTATAAGTCCAAATTATTTGAAATAGTCCTTGTTTTAACTAGCTTCTCGATATTACCATAACTTTTCAACTTGGAGCATAAAGAACTGGACACCTTCATATTACCCATAAGATAAAGTATGTTATTATCCATTCTTCCTAAAATTCCTTATCTAAACTTGTATTTTTTCTTGTTATGACATTTCCTAGAATGAAATGGGTGCATCCAATAAAAATATCTTCCTTCAAAATTATCTATTTTATATGTTTTGGATACAAGAAATTATTCTGACTCATTAATAGAAAATGTGAAATAAAGGTCATTCATGTATTTAAAGTGAAAAAGGCCCTATAAAGATACATGATTAATAGGTGAAGTTGACATACTTGAACAAGAAAAAATATTTTGTAACACAAATTTAAATAATTTTTTTGAGATATTTTCACGTTTTGGTTTGGAAGAACTTCATCTACTTCTTGATATATGTAAAAATTCTTAGCTATAAAAATATGTTGTGATGCCACAAATGCCTAACTATATGGTGAGGTTTGTCTTACACTAGAAATACTTGGTATTCTATGAGTCACTTAAGAAAATTCCTATGGAAGATATTTTCTCATAGATACATTTATTTTGATACCTCCATTGGGAATTGTGATTAACAATGTTATTTATGCAAGAAACTACATATGATATATAGATAAACTTTAAATAGAAAATAAGTCCATAGAAAGAGACCCATTTGAATATTATAATTAACTATGATAGTTATGCTAGTTTAGAGATAACATAGTTTTATAGTTAATACTTGAACTTTGAACACATTCATAATTAGGTAGAAACCCTCTTGCCTCTATAATGGACATATAGGTGAGATTATTAGTATTTTAATACTCCTAGGGATACAATGATTCCTCCAGCTATTAATTATAATATTTGGGTTATTAGTATCTCCTGTAAACTATCGCTATTGTGAAATTTGTGTATGTTTGTTAGGGATAATGTGATTCCTCCAGATCTAAATTGGTCATATTAATAAGCCTTCCCTAGAGTTTGAGTAAGTATACCCTTAGGTCTAATCCTTGAGCCAGCTTTAAAAATGTATTAGATTAAGACACCAGATGCTCTGGTGCTTGGATACAAGTATGAGGAACATGATTTAATCACCACCTAAACTATATTTGACTCAGAGTACTCTGATTGAGGATTGGCCATAAATATTATGAGAATATTATGAGGATGAATAATGAGATGAGCTTCACTTGTATAAAATACCTATCAATATCACTGCTTGTATAAATATTATGAGTTATAGTCTTCCAAACATGCAGACCCACCTTCCTTTGAAACCCTTTTGAATAAACCTAAATAAAGTAAATAGGGGCATTACAGGTTATACTACTCTTCTGCCCTCTATGAGTTCACACAAATCCACTTTATTCAAACTAGTTCAAACAAAGGGATTTGTTTGAACCCCATTAAAAAATACATGTTGTTTCTTTGACTAAAAGATGTTTGTTTGAAGTAGGTTAAAATAGAGCACCTTTGTTCAAATATCCAAATTTTTTTTTGAAATCATCACAACCTAGCCATTGAGTGGGATTGATTTATATGCTTTAACTCTATGAGTTAGATGTAGGAGAACTCATCACTTAGAGTGTGATAGAGAAAGTGCATCATCAAAGAGGGTCACATAGATGGAGATGTTAGGGGATGACATAAGAATAACTAGAACCCTACATACACTATGTTAGATAGTACATATTTTATGCATTATTTAAATTATTAGCATTTTTATGTTATTCATGATATCTACATTTAGAAATTTGTTTATGTGTGTGTTATTTCGATTTAATTCTTGTAAGTGGAAATAAATGATGTGTGTTTGCATTATGGATTTTATGCATGGGGTTAAATGTATAATGTTAAACCCTGATTGTGTTGATGATTGGTTTAATAGAAATTTGATTCACCATTTTGGATTAAAATAATATAATATAATTTATATGTATCAAAATAACTACTATTAAAAATCCTGATGTTATTAGCATTGTTAAGATGGTAATAAATAAATTCATTATATTTTCTTATACTTAGAAAATAAAAATAAATAAAATAATGGTAGTGATATAAATAAAATAAAATAAGGATATTTAGTTTCCTTAAATCAAATTACAGAGAATAATAAGACTTAGCAACTTTTGGAAAGATTCTAAAAAAGTAGGAAAAAAAACAAAATAAAATCATTCAATAAAGTTTAAAAAAAAAAGTTAATTTAAAAAAAACTACAATACTCATATAGGAAGAAAAAGAACCAAGGGGTCACAATATAGAGAGGAGAAGAGAAAAGGAGAGAAGAGAATAAAGAAATAGAGAAAAGAGAAGGGGAATGTAGTGTGGGATTAAATTTTTTTCCTTTACAATAATTAAATTTAGTAATACATATAGTTGATTTTCATGAAATCTTATGCAATACTAGAAGATTTAGTACGATTACCATCAATATATTAGTTGATGTAGTTTGATTTTATTCTAATAACTAGACTTAGAAAGATGTGGCATTTATGCAGTAATGCATTCATAAATATTTTACTTCAATGCAATAACAATTGTGTTCATAATAAGGCATTCAAATAATATCTTTTTTTTTAAATTTTTTTTGGTGATTTTCAATAGGCACCATATTTTTAAAAACAAATATATGTACCATTACTTAGGGCATCACAATCAATGCTAGATCCCAAAATACAATGCAAACTAGAAAAATATAAAATCTTTAACCATGTAAGAAAGTTTTAAAGAAGAGATAACAAATTTAAAAATAAAATACAAGTTGTTTTATATAATCAAATTTTAAATATTACACAACTCTAGACAAGGAATCAAAAGAAAGTCTCTTAATTAATTCAAAATCTTTGAATCTTCCCCTCATGTGTCATTTTGAAACCAAATATAGGTTTTGCTTTTTTTATAAATAACAACATTATTTTTTTTCAATACAAGACAAATATATGTAAATTTTTTGAAAACACGTGCACTAATCCCTTGACAAATCAGTCACCATAAAAACATATTATTCTCAAAACTCTCTAAACATGGTAAAAAAATTCTAGATAAATTAAGGGGAAAAACAAACAAACAAACAAAAAAAAAAACAAGGGATAAGACTATACGCTTTAACCAAGCCAATCACCAAATTATAATACATATTAATATATTTTTCATATCAAAGATAAAATCTTGTTCTTTCAATTGTAAATACATTATAATGTAAAAGCATAAAATGATAGGAGATTGCAATGATAAAAAATATGATTCTAAAACAAGGGTGCATACAATGATGAAAAAAACAAAAGGATTGAGTAGATGTGTTGGGTCCAAGTCTTTAAAAAAAGAATTACCTAAATTTCTATGCAACACATGCATAATCTTGTAAAATGTTATGAGATAACATGACTATAAATAAATTGAAATGAAAAATTAAAGATATATAATAACATAGATCACACATTTTTATTATTGGTATTTTTATATATTCATTTCAACACAAAAAAGTAACATGTTCAATGTCAAACTATATTAGTTTACTATTTATATGTATCAATTGTGTTAGCCAAAAGCAAGTATTTGGTTACAAAGCAAAAAAATAAACATAGTTTTATAATGATGTTTTATACAAAGTCAAGAGTAGAAATGCCTGGCATGCATGCCAATAATATCAAAAAAATAATTATGCCATGTCTTAGAAGATATCTTGTATCTTGTAATGCAAAAACAAAAAAAAATACATTTATCAACAAAGCTTAGAACAATCATTTGCAAATTTGACAATATATGTACAAGTAAAGATTGTGAGAGCCTCACTAATTTAGAAACATGCTTCAATCTTATTTAATAGAAAAGATTGTGCCATCCATTACAATTTTGAAATTACTATTCAACTAAAATTTACATAACAAGAACATAGTTGTTGAGATTTCTTTTTTATATTGCTTAAAAGATACTACTATCAACTTTGGTAGTAAAGTCTTAAGCAATTTTTTTTTTAATGTATTCAATCTTCCCATCTCTTTTATAGATATTGCATGTCAATGCACGAACAAAAGAATGTCTTGGATTTAATGAACATGTTGAACAATGTAAATAACTATCATGTTCAAAATCTACTTGTAGAATCGCATGATGACAAGAATCGTATATTAGTTGAAATGGAGTTGTTTGTTTGTGTCTATCTGTGTGTGTGTGTATATATATTAGTGTTCTCATAACCTAAAAATGTTACTATCAGTTAATTGTTTTTTTCTCAACTTGTTCAAGAAACAAAAAACATAATTACAAATTTTTCTTGTTTACCAGAAAAATAAAAATAAAAAAAAGAGATATAAAAACAAACAACACTTGCCTCAATGTTTTTTATAAATATTATTTGAAAATGTTTTTTAGTGATTTCATTAGTCAATGATTCAACAAATGAAGCAAAATTTGTTCATAGTGTTTGAGAACCTTTTTGCCCTTTGCGTATGACATTTTTGAAAATATACACAAGTTGTTTTTTGAACACTAGTTGGTCTTTTATTGCATGGAAAACTTTTTGATGTTATTCACCAAGTTGAATCTAAAAATAAACAATAGTAGTTAATTAGTAAATGAATAAAAGCATGATGGTAGATATAAGCAAAGTGCAAATGAATATAGATTCACAACTGTGGTGTTGTATTTTGCTTCTTTGTACTTAACAAGCAAATTAAACTAGTTATTTATTTGTTGACAACTTTTTATCAAGACTCCAAATGAGTCTACTAAGAATGAATATTTTGATGTTATGATATCAACAATTGTACTATCAAGTATAAATTTACATGTTTTGCAAATCATATGTATGTTTTCCAGACTTGTTTTTGTAGTCAATACAATGCAAAAGGCAACATCTCCTCTTTCATATTTTTATTTTTCCTTGATCAAGAAATATGAAACCCAAATAATTTTCCTTGGAGTAATGTATTTTTTAAAAAATTGGATTAATTTTTTGCTAATATTCATTGTTATTGTCATATATCCATACACATTGACCACATCAATGTGCACTATCTTTGTCTTGATTAGGGGAGCAGGATTTATAATATGAGTAGGCCCATAAAATGTTAAAATATCCCCTTCAAAAGCACTAACGACTTTACCATCACAAATGTCCAATATTACGTGTGCAAGAACGATTTATGTTCATGTCATATATATATATATATATATATATATATATATAATGACAAAATTATAATCCAAAAATCAATATTTTCTTTGTGTTTTAAAAAAAAACATGGAATAGCCAATAGAGAAAAAACAAAAATTAAAATAAGCATCACCATTTTTGTTGTTATTGCTACACAAAATCTATTTTATTGGCACCGGATAAAATCGTTGTTGATTCTTGACTTTATTTTGTTCTAATTCCATTTTATTTTCTTTTGTTTCTTTGTCCAAATAGGATTACATGTAACAAGACTTGGAATAAATCAAATAAACTGTCGTAAAAAAAATATATTTAAAAAAAGCCTCTGCTTTTAAAGTGAACCAGCAAAAATCACAAACCTCATGATGAAATTATTTTAAAAATCAACTATATATGCTTGTTAACATGCTAGACAAACAATTACTTTGGAAAGGAAACATAGGAATAGATGAAAATAAGAAAATAAGGTTGTGTAATTGTTCTTAACTAACAAACAACATATACATAATAGGTACTTGCTCAAGTCAATTGTCTCTAGTGAAGAATAAACAGTTTTTATATACATTCCATAATTAAAATGCAATGATTAAAACATTTTATGTAAAAAACATCAAAAAATATTATATATATATATATATATATATATATGGTAAAAGATAATTTATTCCCTTAGCACCTATTAATTTTTTAGCTCAAACCAAAGGCAATTAACTATCAGCTAAAATGAATAGCTTCTACAACCCACACGTATCATAAATACCTAAATAGTGACTAGCCACAACAACTGCAATTGCCTTATTTAATAGCTTTCCCTTTATTAAAAATCATATTTATTTGCTATACTAAACATAATATTTTACTTGAGATTAGATTTAATTTGTGGCTCTACTTGTACATTGCAATTTGCAATGTATACTGAACATAATCTTTTACTTGAGATTATATTTAATTCTTATCTTTGCTTGTGCACTATAATAGATATCATATATTTCAAACAGATATTGAATTGCCTGAATATATTAAATCATTTCTCTATACAAGTTCATTGCGTATGTCCACCACCAAAACTAGTTACATCTTCCTAATTAAATGTGCACTTATTTTTTTGGACGATTGCTACATGATAAATTTCTATGCATTTCATACTTTGCTTATAATTTTTCCCACTTTATTCATTGTAACATAGCTTGGTCTTTATAGTCTCTACCAAATTTATGTTTCAATCTCACATATTCTATTTCCCAGAATCGTCATAATATTAACTTTCATATTTCACATACTCTATGTACTCTCAACACTTTGGGCTTCCCAAAATTTTCCACATCAAATCTCAAACCACGTATCACTTACCCATTGGTTTGGAGCCATCGATATATCAATGCCCCTACATATAAACCTGATTTTTCAGTTTCATGTTATGTTATTTGTCTACCTATGCCACATGTATGGATTTTGATCTATCATGCTCCTCCAGTGTCATTCCCTTTGTCACTACTTGTCCATGGCTAATATCCATCATGATCATGACACATGGCAACATCATAGCTCTTTGAGAGACTCTGGATAGTATCCTAACTCTTTCGAGCATGAGCCTTTGTGACGATGCCATGTGGCATCATCATGGAGATTTAGATTTTGAAGTATTTAGACAAATTTATTTTTTTTACATTCAATTATGTTCAACGCAATGTCAACACTTGGCCTCTCTTCATTAAATCTCCCAATCCTACACAATAAATGGAAATGACAAAGTCAAAAACTATAAATCATTATTTTATATGTATACTCCAATGTTTCTTTGTGCGTGACAAGAAATCTCAAAGCAACTGGAGAATGCCACATAGCATTTGATGAAATAAAATCAAAATTAACATCCACTCTGCCATTAATGGAGGCAGTCAAGCCAATCCAAAGCTAAATCACATGTGGAAACAACAATTTTTTTACATGGACTTGTATACAACTTTTTATATCAAATTTTGTATTCAAGATTAATCAATCAATTTGATTTTATTTCTTTTTTAAAGTATGAAAAGGTTTTATTTCCACTTGCTTTTGAGGCAATCTCAATCAACAACCAAAAAATACAAAATATACTAACTCCCAACATATAGCACCCTTATTTCGTATACTTAAGACTAACATCATCCTTATCATTAATTTTTTTAATTAATTTTAAAAAAATAACGATTGATGTAACATGTATGTGAAGTTAAATAAATAATAATATATATTATTAGATATTAATGTATGTTAGATTTAGATTTGTATTCATTATGTTTTAATAGTTATATATTTTGTATTAATTAAAGAGACTGAATGCAACATACATAACAAGCTAAATAAGTAATAATAAATATTATTAGATACTAGTTTCTTTGAGATTTTTATTCATTATATTTATATATATATATATATATATATGGGACTTAATTTAATACACATTTATTGTAAATATCTTATGTTTAAAAGTTTGCATCATTTTGATTATATAAAAATAGACATTTTTTAATAGTATGTATAATGCATATTTCATAGAATTATATTATCTATTTGTTAGTCATTTTTGTGGTACGAGACACACAATGTGCTAAAACAAATTTATATGTTTAAATGATATAATGTCAATGTATAAATGGGTGGATGTTGCTACACAACTATATTGGGCACTCTTACTATAATTAATGTATAGGGTTTGAACAAGCCTACAACTCTCGAAGTAAACCTAACAAGCCCCATGGCCCCAAGGTCTAAAATAGAGGCAAGACTAAATGAGATAGGTTTGAGCAACTATTGGCTCAAAAGATCTGTCCAAACTCTCAATGGGGTTTAAGGAGGACTTCGAGTAATTCAAATCAATCACTAACTCCTAAAAGGACTCAATGTATGACACACTTATTTCTTATACTTACGAATAACATCGTCCTTGTCATTAGTTTTTTTAATTATCATTAAAAAAAATAGCAATTGATGTAACATGATATGTGAAGTTAAATAAATAATAATATATATTATTAGATATTATTTTTTGTAAGATTTGTATTCATTATATTATAATAATTATATATATAGTATTAATTAGAGAGATCGAATGCAACATAAATGGTAAGTTAAATAAATAATAATATATATTATTAGGTACTAGTTGCTTAAGATTTGCATTCTATATGTATAATTACTAAGGGGACCTAATTTAATACACATTTATTGTAAATATGTCATGTTCAAAAGTTTCATTTTGATTATATGAAAATAGACTTTATTTTAATAGTATGTACAATGTATATTCCATATAATTATATTGTTTATTGGTTAGTCATCTTTGTGGTACGAGACACACAATGTATTAAAACAAATTTATATGTTTAAATGATGTAATGCTAATGTATAAGTAGACGCATGTTGCTACACAACTATATTGGCCACTTTTACTCTAATCAATGTATAGGGTCTCAAACAAGCTTACAATTTTCTAAGCGAATCTAACAAGCCCCATGGCCCCAAGGTCTAAAATGAAGGCTTGACTAAATGAGATAGGGTTGAGCAACTATTAGCTCAAATGATATGTCCAAACTCTCAACAAAGTTTAAAGAGGAGCTTGAGTGATTCAAGGCAATCACAAAATTTGGTCTGCATGGATTTCACAACTTAAATCTATTTTCAAATTAACATTTGATTCATACAAGAAGTCACAACTCGAATCTATTTTCAGGTTAACTTATTTTTTATACTAGACAAAAACGACAGATACTTTCCAAAACATCTCAAATACGATGGGAAAATTATTGGGACTTTCATAATAAAACCCTATTTAAATATAGAACCTTATATTTCAATTTGGAGGAGCAGATATGTTACACGCTAAATGTGCATTTTTTTTTTTTTGACGAATCACTGTGTTACGCTAAGAGCCAAGGACTAAAGGGTATCCTCATGTGTCAGGATTTGCTATCAGCGAGAATTGATCCCTGGTAGGCTCTCCCCATTTGAACCAACAACCCTTCACAAATGTTAAATATTTAAGTAAACTACCCCATCTAATTTTAACAGACTTAAAAAAAAAATCTTTATGATGTGTTATTTCTACGGTCATAGCGACGGTCACATGAAGTCTATACGCAATCCGATTAGACCTGAAGAATTGTCCATTTGAAAATAAGAATGGAGTCGACGGCTAGATATACATTTCCCCTGCAAACTGTAGAAGCCCGGTATAGTCTATCTCGGGGTACCCGACAAAAAAATTGCCATACCCAAATAGGCTCTGACCCGAATTTCAAATTTTAAGGATACATATTCTGGTATGATCCCTCAAAACCAAAAAAAGTTCCTAGCCCTCCTGTTTCCCTCTTTTGGGCGTGGATAATGTTCCTGCAACCCTTGAAAGCTTAGCGCATATCAACAGATAAGCGTAACCTTGCCAAAGCAATCACCACCAAAGAACTACAGCAGCCCGGGTAGACCGCCATTGTTAATTAACAACTCGTACTTAATTTCATTTTAGTTTTCAAAGTTGCCACAGCGAATCCTTTCACGCTTGATTTTAAGTTTGTATGTTGTGCCACAGATGCATGTTGTTCAAATCTGTTGATGATTGGGTGGATATTTTCTTTCTTCCTAGTTTTCATGTTGTGACAGCTAGGTGTTGAAATCCTTTCGTATTTGATTTTAAGTTTTTATGTTATGTCACATACGCAAATTGTTCGAATCTGTTCATGATTGGGTGGATATTTTAGTTCTTAGTTTTTATGTTGCCACAAGGTGTTGAAATGTTCATGATTGGGTGGATATTTTCTTTCTTTCTTAGTTTTCATGTTGCCACAAGGTGTTGGAATCCTTTCATGCTTGAATTTAAGTTTTTATGTTGTGCCACAGACACGTGTTGTTCGAATCTTCGAATCTGTTCATGATTGGATGGATATTTTCTTTCTTCTTAGTTTTTATGTTTGCCACAAGGTATTGGAATCCTTTCATCTTTGATTTTAAGTTTTTATGTTGTGCCACAGATGCATATTGTTCAAATCTGTTTATGATTGGTTGAATATTTTCTTTCTTAGTTTTCATGTTGCCACAGCAAGGTGTTGGAATCCTTCCACGCCACAGATGCATGTTGTTTGAATCTGTTCATAATTGGGTGAATATTTTATTTCTTCTTAGTTTTCATGTTGCCATAAAAGCATGGTCTTGGATTCTAAAGCACAATGTCTTCAACACACAGAGCAGGTACAATGAGACATGGAATTTATACATTTTGTTCGAATCTGTTCATAATTGGGTGGATATTTTCTTTCTTCTTAGTTTTCGTGTTGCCATAGAAGCATGGTCTTGGATTCTAAAGCATTAAATTTAATGTCTTCCACACACACAGCATGTACAATGAGACACATGAAATTTATACATTCTAAAAGGTATTTCCCATGGTGGTAATTTCCCTGAACCACCGCTTCAGCAGTAGGTACCTCCCCTGCCCTTTGATATGGTCACAGGGTCAAGTTTAGTGACTCTCACAATAAATCTGGCACCCAAATTTGTCAAAAACAAACAATGTTCAATGATAGGAATTGGGCAACATAGTAACAGGTACACCTCAAAACAACTGCACAATGCTGATACTGCATCACAGACAACCAGGTTGCAGCATTTAAAAGCTAATAAAAATATCATATTGCTTTGCTAGGTGTGGTGTCATTCGGTTGGTCAATCATTACATCGTACATGTTTTGGACATTTACGATAATTATTCTGTTGCTTTCCCACAAGGAATCAATGAGTAATTGAAGCATCTGTAGATAGTACGCACTATAAGAAACAAAGGAGGTCTTTATCCCATTAAGATAATCAACCATAGGAAAGCACTATCCTGATACAGACTCATTAAAGTCACCAAGTTTGTATAGCATTTCCAACTTCCCATCAGATATACGTAGCAGAATATAACAGTATAATATCAATTACATTCAATCTGTACTGTTTAGTTTCACAAATAAGGATTCACAGCATATTGCTCTCTGTAGTTCGTATTACATAATATCTAACCTGCAGAAAGCTATACTTAACTATTTAGGAGCTCTCATGTGCCGGCGCCATTAACGTTTGGAAGTCCTTTAGTTACAGAAGTTTTGGTATCATTCATTTTCACAAACAGAAAACTAGACCTCTTTACTCTTTCACGCAACATGTGTTCAACATCTTCCAGGGAAAGGCCCATTGTTTCAAGTACTACGAGTATTAAGAGCCATCATTGATATAATTTCAAGTTCATATTGCAGAATTTCTGGCCTACAAAAATCTATACTTAACTCTCATGTGCTGGTGCCATTGAGGTCTCGGTTCCTCTAGTTACAGAAGATTTGGTATCATCCGTCTTCCCAAACAGAAAACTAAACCTCTTTACTCTTTCATGCAACATGTTTTCAACATCTTCCAGAGAAAGACCCTTTGTTTCAGGTACTATGAGTATTACAAAGCAAAGAGCCATCACTGATATAATTCCAAACACCATGAATGTCATGGAAGTGCCAATGTTTTCAGTCATTGTGAGAAAAGTTTGTGAAACAACCAAATTACTGATCCAATTTACTGTTGCAGCAATGCCTCCACAGGTTCCTCTATACTGCAAAGGGTATATCTCGGAGTTTGTTACCCATGGGACCGTTCCCATTCCAGGGGAAAAGAAAATGATATAAAGTGCCAGTCCAACAACAGCCAACCAGCCATACTGACTTGGGCATCCTCTAGTGAACCATGGACGAGAATTACGTTGACAAATATGTTTCACTGTTGAGTTGGAGATTAAACAAGCTCCTGGAAACAACTGTTAAATAAAAAAATCAGATCTTAGTTCTTGTACATAGACTGGTATGACCTCTACCTAAAAAAGAAAATGTGCAATGAGACATTATTCTCAGTTCGCTTGTTGCAGATTTGTTTTCCAAAGTTGTAAGTACACTATGTTCAGTACCTGGACTAAAAAACAAACATAGAAACAGTGGACGCAAAAAACTGTAAGGAAATATTTGTCTGATTCTCAATACCTGGTTCCCAGCGGATGCACAGAATCCGCAATCTGAATGTTTGGCCTTTAGGCATTGCATACAATCCCATGTTCCACTTTTCGAAGTATAAGCTGGGCACTGATAACCTGAAAATTCTTGTGTTGCTTTTCTGCTTACCAAAGGAGAGCTCTCCGTAGTTACATGAAATACACCAGTTAATATGGCTAATGATGCAATGACTCCAACCAGACTGAAAATAAGGAGTTTCCTTCTTCCATATTTGTCGATCAAAGAGATGCTAACAATGGAGCCAAATGCATTCAAGCCTGAAGTTATTAGAGATAGCAGCAAAGCAACTGTATTGGATGCAAATCCGGCCAGCTGGACAATGGTAGGACTGTAATACATGACCGTGTTGATACCTACAAATTGTTGAAAGAGCTGTCCAAAATAGAATTTGTCAAGTTTTTAGACTACTATTTTAAGCATAATATATCATGTAGTCCAGAACCATAAGAACAGAGGCAAAATATGTTTTGGTTACTAGTCACTACTTACTTGAAGTCCACAACCTGCCAGAAGTCCATATCTCACTTCTTTCACCTTCCATAGCTGACTATAATTAATACTACTAGACTCTCCATGCAACCGAATTTCTTGTTCAACAGTTTCCTTTAGCTCTTGAATTTCGACATCAACTTCTTCAGAGGGGTATATTTTCTTCAAGATGGCAATTGCCTCTGCTTCTCTTTTCTGTATCCAACACAAAAGTTCCAATTTTAACTGTCCATATGTGCATAAATCACCAAAGAAAAGATAAGTTTTTTCGAAGACCAAAAGGCCCCAAACATACTGTTTAGATGCCAAACATACTGTTTAGATGTCGAAAATTCCAATTTTAACAGTCCATATGCTCATAAATCACCAAACTAAACATTAATTAGAAGATTGGCGTTTGGGAAAGAAAAACTATGTAATAGGTTTTTTGATCGACATTTGAGTCACCGCTTGTGATTCATCGTCTGGAATAATAGTGTATTTCTACTCTGCACTCCATACCTTTTTGTATAGCCAGCGAGGAGATTCCGGTAAGTAAAACATCAACAGAAATTGTAGAACTGCGGGAAGACCTGCAACTCCAAGCATCCATCTCCAAGTACCAGGTGCCTGTAAACTCCATACAAGGTTTCTGATCACAACAGTCCTATTCCATTTTCCCATTCAAACAAGACAATTAATACATTCAAACATAAATCATATCTATATAGTAAAGATTATCTGCCTTTATAAAGCCAGCAAAAGGTTTTAAGATCCATACTGAAATAATGGTAGATTGTAATTATCCTCTGAAGATCAAGTATGAAAATGTTCTAAAACTACATCAGTTTTGTAAATCTCAAATGGCAATTTATAGCACTGAAATTTTCCCTCCACACACCCCTTTGAGGTAAATCTCAAATTTACCAAAAATATTTTCTCAAATCATGTATGAAATGGGAAAGTTACCTTACTGAGTCCCAGGTTGATGATATATGATAAAAACTGTCCCCCGGTGATGAGGAAAGCATTAGTACGCACTAGGGCTCCCCTGATTTTTGAGGGTGAGGCCTCTGAAATGTAGAGTGGTGAAGTAAATGATGCCACTCCTATACCCAAACCCACACATACTCTACCAACAATGAGAATTGCAGGCATGGGTGCAGCAGCCATGAGGATTGCTCCTAGAAAAAACACAAAATCAGCCATGAGAAGTGATGTTCTCCTTCCATAACGGTCATTACACGATCCTCCCACTGCAGCACCAATGATGGCCCCAGCTATTGCCATACTCACAATAGTTTCCTGTACTCATTTCCAAAATTGAACCAGCCAATTCAGAAGTGATATCTATTAACCCCATTTATAATAACCCAATTTATGATGAACTGTTTAAACTTTACATAATAGTATAAAATACCTGCAATGTTGTAGAATCGTCCACAGATTTGAAATCATCTCGAATGTACAAGAGTGCCCCAGATATAACCCCTGCAAGTTACAAAATCAGACTGATGATTGTTAATATACTTCATTACTTCAAATTCATATCAGAGTCCTTAGCAGCTTATGCATGCTTCTGGGTATGATTTCTTACCTGTATCATAACCAAACAGCAGGCCACCGATGCCAGCTGAAAAAGCTAACTTGAGTATATATGGGTTTTTATTGACCAAGCGAAGACATGTTGTAAATTGTTCGGCATCAGCCTTTACAGGTGCTCCTTCCATCTGCAATATCAGTCTGAATTATCAGTACAGAAGATCAAAGCCAAATGCCAATTTCTAATGCTACAGTGAGGTACAAAACAATTCTTTATAACGAAAGTTATTGATAATTTCCTCCATACATAAATAGCCGCACGGTCACACCTAGCACAATATCCTACATAAGATCTAGGAACGAAAAGGGAATTTACAACCTAACACAATATCCAACACAGGATCTAGAAACAAAAAGGGGTTTTAGAAATGTATCTCAAAACTTTAAGAATTCTTGGTGCTCGGATTATTCTGTTTTTGGGTCCCATCTAACTGCTAAACAATTAAGACCGCACAAATAAACAGTTTTCCCTGAAAAAGTAGAAACGGCGTTTTCAGATTTGTGTAGAGGTGGGAGCTTATGGTTCCAAATAGTTGCAGAGATTTTTTGAGAGTTAAAAAATTACTTTTAACTAATTAATTAAAATTGTTTTATAGATATGTTTGAAATAAAAATTATTTTATAAATATGTTGAAATTAAAATTGTTTTATAGATATGTTGAAATTCTTTTTCTTAAAAACCATCTCCTAAATTTTCTCTGCGGTTAAAATTTTACACTTATTTTAATTCATGGAACCGTTTCAAAGGGGATCCAAAATTATCTGTGCAACACCCACCGAAAATTTTCAGGTAAGCAGCTGCATGGGATCAGGCCGTTATACTGTATGAAAATAAACAGAGCAATTGGTTCTTTTGCTGACATCACCAATTGTTTCACAACTTGCATGTGATACATCTTGATAATTTCTAGACATGCAAAGACAGTAATTTTTTCACACCTGGCAGGTGATACATCGAGATAAACTTCCTAGATATACAAAACAAACAGATGAGGACATGCACACAATTTGTCAAATGAAAAAAAACAATGTTTTCCAAATAGACATGCATTATCATCAGTGCAAGACCTAGGCTCTAAAATATAAATTTGTGCCTATCAAAACCAGGCAAGACCGGTTGCAGCAACTACAAGGAAGTCAACTAGAATATAGGCTTTCAGAGAGGTGCTTTAAAGGATCAAATAATGGAGAAATACAAGTTTATGGTGAGTTTCAAATATAGCTGACATCTGAACAGCCATATTTATCCTTATCAAGCATTTATATCCAAAGTTGGATCGTTAGTGGCCTTGAGCAAGCGAAGAGAGACACATTATCTGAAGAACATATAGACAGCCCAATGTATATAAGGTTGTCTAAACTCTCTCAAGCAGGATGAAGTTATAGCCTCCCCTGTCCTCAAATTGTAAGACAGACACATTGTTGGCAACACTCTATCAAACAGGATGAAGTTATAGCCTCCCCTGTCCTCAAATTGTAAAACAGACACATTGTTGGCAACACTCTATCAAACAGGATGAAGTTAAGGCCGTCCCTGTCCTCAACCTATAGAACAGACAAACAAACACATGCACAGACACAACAGACAACAGGGATAAAACTTATGAATTCTTTTGTGGGTATCTGTATATCAGAACAGTACTTGAAACAGGGATAAAACAAAACAAAAATGCTTTCCTGAGTCTCTATATATGACACCAATCTCTCAAAAAGGATCAAACTGGTTTAAAACAAGTGGGTCTCTGTATGTTACAACAATGTCTCAAACAGGATGAATCAGAGAAAAAAAGATGTGAAATAAAAGAAATAAATGCTTTTGTGGGTCTCTCTATATCACAAGGATAAAATATGTGAAAGCTACTGCGGGTCTCTGTATTTCACACGATTAAAGATATGAAAGCTTATGAGTGCTTTTGTGGGTCTCTATATACCACAACAATCCCTCAAAGAAGATGAAATCCCTCAAATAAGATAAAACAGGGATAAGAGACATGAATGCTTTAGAGAGTCTCTACATCACAGCACTCTCTCAAAACAAGATGAAACAGGCATAAAACATATGCATGCTTTTCTGGCTCTCTATATCACAACAATCTCCTAAACAGGATAAGGTAGAAGAATTTGCCTTGTCTCAGCACCACACAAATCGAAGATTACTGAATGTTTACTCCTCAAACACTGAAAAAGTTTCCAATCATTTCAGTACGCTGTATATTTTTCCATGCCAATACAAGTTCACTTGCTCAGTACATATACACAAGGTCTATGTAGTTCAGAAGCTACTGGAACCCAAAATCCCGGTATGCAATTTACAAGAATGTATAATTGCATGATGCATCTACCTAAGGAGGAAACCCTTATCCTCTTTTTAAGAATGGCGTTTTAGACTTTTGCAACCTTTCGGTTCCCAGATTCCCTCTTAGTTATTAAGATCGTATAGGTTTCGTTAAAATTTGGAAAACACAGTTAAAACAGGTAAAAGGCTAATTATCCGACAAGGTTATGTGTAATGACAGCCATCAACGTTTACAATAGGTTCCCAGATTCTCGGAGCCATTTTGCCGCGTTGATTTGGTTAAATTTGTTTGTTATCTACTCTGCCTTGCATTGTTTCTTGCATTTATTTACACGTGTATATGCACAAAATCTAGTGCCGATTAGGACTCATTGGATGTTCATTTATAAATTAAATTCAGGAGAGAGGGAGAGATTTTGTTAACTCGTTGATTTTAATCAATGAAGGATACGAACCGGGCCTGGAATATTAACTTCACCCGCCCTGCGAATTTTACTCAATGTTGGATAAGAATCAGGGTTGGAGTTTCAATTTAATTTTTCACGTGAATTTTCTTTTAAGGATAAGAATTAGAGTTGGAATTTCAACTTAATTTTGTTTGTCAATTTTAATCAATAATGAATAAAAATTAGGTTTAGAATTTTAATTTAATTTTTTTTATTAAATTTAATTAATAAAAAAATACAAATTAAAATTGAAATTTCAACTGCCTGTCAATTTTAGTTAATAAAAATTTAAAAAACAATGTTAGAATTTTAATTTAATCCTTCCTGTCAACTTTAATCAATAAAGGATAAGAACGAAGATTAGAATTTCAATTGCCTATCAAATTTAAATACTTTGAGAGTTATTTTATTTAGAAAATTGTGGAATATAATTTAATTTTAATAATAAAATTATATTTTTAATATTTATTTTCATATAAATATTAAAACTCTTTAAATAATTAAATAAATATATATTAAAATAAAATATATAATTTATTATTTTTTTAAATTTGTAATTATTTATGTTTTGATAAAGTTTTTATTGGTCATATTATATGTAAAATCTAAAATAACAAAAAGTTTACTTCTTATTTATTTTTAGGCTTGATAAGAATGATGTTGTAAATAGGAAAAGTTAAGACTAGCATTATTGTGTTTGTGTAAGAGTCCAACATCGTCATTGAAATTTATGGTGGTTATTAATTTAATAAGATGAGTCATTTTGACTCGTACAAAGTTGTGTTTATGTATTTAATTTCGAATAAATGATATTAGATATTGATGCATAAAAGAAAGGGAGGTGATCATAGAAGAGAGGGAGGTAGCGATGTCACATTTGAAATATGACGTAGACATACATTTAATCTTCGTCCACTACGTACAACTTCAATGGAGGTAGTGTGCACTAATAATGGAGAATAGAAGATTGTTGAAGAGGAAGAGCATGAGGATGAGGTTATGGTCTAGAGGGGGGATAGAGCAGGACAACTATGTCTATAGTATTTATTGTCTCACAGAGAATAGAGAGAAATAAGGAAACCATTCTTCTCTGCCTCAAAGATGAATTGTATGATTCATGTCTCCCATTTTATACTTTGTAACCTATTAATTATCTAATATATTGCATCATGGTATTTTACCATGATCTTCTATATGTGTAAAAACTAATACAATCATAAAGTAAAGAATCATATAATAATAAATGAAGTGACAATAATAACAATATATAACAAATGAACACATATTTAGGAGATAAGCATTATGTAAGGTAAATGAATAATCGTGTAACAAGTGTTGTGATGTAGCTTTAATATCTGCATTTAAAAAGAATAGTTGTAGTGAAAGAGTTTTGACAAATGTCACCATTTTAATAGTTCAAACTTGAGAATTTCTCTATGAAGGCCTTTAGGTGAGATCTTAGAAGTCAAAACCATCAATTTATTAAAAACGATTGTCGAAAAACCATCAGGGTTAGCCATCATGGCTTAACTATTATTACTAAAACTATATACGATCATCTAAGACTTAGTTACTTAATTTTTTTCTTTATATTTGATCAAATTGGTGATCGATAAATGGAAAATAGATAACAAGCATCACTTGCACATGAATTGAATGAATGCGTGAATATTCAATAAAAACTTGAAAGAGCTCATTGATCAGAAGAATATGATCTTTTTTTAACGACATGTTTATTAACTTTTAATAGTCAAAATCGAGAAGGTAGAAATATCGAACAAATGTATTAATCGTAAAGAAATCTATTAATCTTTTGTAATTTTAACGACGATCTGAACACTCAAACCTACCATAAATATTTTGATTATATTAAGTAATAATAAAATAGATTTCAATTCATTAATAAGTTATGAAATAAACCAATCTTTTAAAATAAATATACGAAAATATATTATATTATATATTAAATATTATTTTATAAATTAAATATTATTTTCATTAGAAAAAATAAATATTTGCATCATATATATAAATGAATAATAATTGAAATATGGAAGTAAAATACATGAAAGTGCATATTAATTAAATGTACATATACTATAGTTGGCTCCAATCTGAGAAGGTGCATGCTATTTCTAGCTAAGGCACACCTTCCTGGGCTTCATGGGCTTGACAGTTCATGAAGGGAGCTTCCTCAGTGTAGGCCAGTTGTTCCTTTTAGCAGCAACATGGAAGTTAAAGAGCTAACCCTATAAGATGCAACCAACAAATGTCCCATTTTGACCAATTCCCTTTGTTTGTGCACTTCTAGCCTGGGTAATTTGCGAATGAATGAATGAAAGTTTAATGTTAAATCAAATTTTGTGACTGTTGGAAAGCTATTATTTTCACATAGGTTTGTAGTAATTTTATAAATGGTGAACGACAAAACAACAATGTGACGTAGAAGATAAAACCGATGCCTCATCAGGATGCTCCCCTCCGCACAAAGAGTGACAGATTTTCTCATTCATTGTTTTTCATTATTCATTTATTCCATTGTCTTTTGTAATCTGCAACAAGGATATTCCATTGTCTTGTGTAACCAACAATTAAGGATATTCCATGGGAAGACGTTTAATTTAACTTTGTTGCCTTTTATCTAAAACTAGAGCTGACACTTCGAAGAATTTTCAATCTACCTACGAATTGGCTCGTATTCAGAGATTCTGAGGGTGGAGTTTGCTTCAAAACCTGAGATCATCAGGAGTCAGCCCTAAAAATATGAGTGAAAATGTTGTGAGACTTGACTTAGGTCAGATCCACGTTATGGAAGACTGCAGCTTCTTCTATAGTATCACTGTGGACTATTTGAGGGAGAGCCTATCAAATTTGACAAACTCTACTTTGAATTAAAAAAAAGCAGTAGATATTGAAAGTTATCTGAGTGGAGCCCCACCAATCACGTCACCTGTGCAGGAAATGAGTACTTTCAAATAACTCCAAATGGACTTCAGTTGGCTGGAATCTTTTATTTGTTTATCTACTAAGTTTTGTGTTGGATTTTTTTTTATCACATTAGCATTTGTGATATACAACTTCCGTGAATCTGTACTAACATGTGTAATTGCTCATGTTTTCCAATATTTTAAATTGGATTATTTTATTTTCATTTTTCACATTGAAGTTGAACAATTAAGTATTGGATTACTAATGTGGTGGAAGCCAAGGGTGGAGAATATACTAATTGCCATTGTCAGTTTCTTTTGCATATGCTCATAGTTGAAGCGGGCAATACCATTTCTGCTTGTAATCTTGAGTAGCATTGAGGGAAGGGACCAATAGTGGGTGGAATGAGGTGTGTAAATCATCCAGGTAGGCGGTAGAACATGCAAAGATAATCATTATAAAGTTATATTTTTGCTAAAGATGGGATGGTGTTGATCTTGGTGTCGCTGCATATCCTTCTAGAAAGAGAATAATGTTTATTATTTTTAATTAACACTGGATTAAATTACATTTTGTCAATATTCGTTTTTTCAAATTTATAGAATATATGTTTAATTTTGTAAATTGCTATGATTTGATTGGACAATGTAAGTATTTTCCCTTTTATTACTTTAAAATAGAATAATTTTCCCAAAAATATTGTCTTGTCACTCTACTTTATGCAATAGGAAAACAATAAACTATTTTATTTTGTATTTATTACAGTAAAAATATTTCAAACCTAATCTTCAAATGAAAAAATATTCAAAACTTCATTGGCTGCACATTGCACTACATAATTAATTGTTTAAAGTGATTACAATAGTATCTATTGTGAATGTACAAATAATAACTATGAACAAACCACATTATACAAGAATGCAAAGTAATATGATACATTTTGCAAAATAATTTCTCTTTCCAAAATAAGAGATTGGTTAGCGACCCTAACCAAGGGTGCTTGTATGAATAGACACAAGAATCATCATAAGATATAATAGTTGAATCACAAAGAAGTAGTATATTTTCATGAAATTGAGACTCTTTTGTGTCAAAAATTCACTTTTTCATGAACCATGTTGTAATTTTTACCATAATAAACTTGGTGAGACAAATTTTCTCCAATTTGACAAATTTTCCTTTAGTGATGCATGTTGTGTCAATGTTTGCATTAACAATGCTTCATCTAACATAAATTTTTGTCATCCAATTTTCTTAATGCTAATTTTGTGTTGGCAAGAGAAAAATAAACTTTGACCAAGGTGTTGAGAGCATGGGTGTCCTAAAAAAAACTTGATACAAAATGTGACATAAAATTTTTTCACATTTTTTATAATAAGCCCTTCTAAAAAAATCAAATTCAAATTTTTGATTCAAATACTAACGTAATTATTTCAGAATTTGCATCAACACATACCATAAATTAAGAAAAATAATTGTCTTCATTTGAATGGTGTGATAATATGTCCATGGATTAATATAAATTTGATTTGAACCATCTTTGGATACAAATCAGATGGTTTGAATTTTTTTATGTGAAAAGTTGACGATTGAAATACTCATTATGAATTAGAGATTTAATACTTTCAATAATATGAGAATGAAGGCTTTTACTACTTAGCCATTTTCACATAGACTAATAATATATTAAAAAAGGGGAAACAGTGAATTTGTCATTGCATTTGATAAAACCATGCCATTTGATTGTAGGTTGAGGATGTTTCAATAAAAGGGGTTATTTATTTTCTATTATTATTCTTCAAAAATATTTGAATTATTGAGAAAAATACATTATGTTTTATAGGTATGATGACATGGATGGGTAAAGTAGAGGAGGAGGGTGGGTGATGTGACTCAAAATCATGACAAATTTATTTGGGGTGAGTAATGTGACTCAAACTTTATATTTTTTATGTGCATAGGTTGTTGAGAATCCCATCATTCTTGTTTCTCAATCCAAGTGCCCTAATAGAAGCATTCACAAGGTTTAGTGCAAAAACTCTATCTAGTCCCCCTTGTGGGTGGGCGATGCGACTAAAAATCATGATAAAATTATTTTGGGTGAGTAATGTGCCTCAAACTATATAGTTTGTGTGTGAAGAGGTTGTTGAGAATCCCATCATGCTTGCTTCTGAATCCAAGTACCCTAACATAAGCATTCCCAAGGTTTAATGAGAAAAATCTATTTATTGCCCATTGGAAATCACACAATACTCCAAAAAAACTACATAAATTAGATGAAAAGTCATAGGACATGAAAATATAGAGATTGAAATGCCATCTAAGCTCTTTTTGATGCTCGATAGGACCAAAAAATATAATGGGTCCAATATCGTCTTAGTCCACACCACCTACCACAATACGATGAAAATTTGAGCCTGAAATGTCATCTCATGACTTGAAAAATGTATAACTTGAAATGTAATCCAAGCTCTTTCTAATGTCTTGCATACATTTGACCAAAAACTATTTTCTATCATTCTGATGCAACTAAAAATATGATGTAACTTACATGTGTCACCTTTGATGAAAACACAAATTGTGCCAAGCCTTGATGCAAATTTCAATTCTAAAAAAAAAAAATCTCTCCATAACTTCAAAATTAACAAATTCAAATATTGGAAAATATAACAACTATGATGCAAATAACTTGGGTAAACTTCTTGACACAAGCTACATTAATAGAAGCTCTCCCCAATCTCTTCCAAGTAGATTGAGGCTAACAACTAAGTTATGTTGACTTGCCTAACACAAATTGTGTGATAAAAACTTCTCCATCATGCCACAAAAAGACAAATTATAAGTCTAAAATGGCTCGATTTAGACAAAAAACCATGGAAATCTACTACTGAAGTCTACTAACAACATACATAGGGCACGGCAAAAACCATGAGCCTAAGGATAGAAAATCATCATAATTATTTGATGCAGTCATGATTAGGGGTCTCGATGAGGATATGACTTAGACTATGCAATGCTCATAGTTACATAACAAAATAATGCAACCAAATGCATTAAAAAAACAATAAAAAAATATTAATTCTTTATTTCATTTAAAGGATAAAAAATATAGCTTGTAAAAACAATAAATGACAACACAACAATCTTGAATGAGATGTGTTACATCAAATTCCCATATCTCTACTAGCTAACTCACTATATTTTGAAGCTTAGCAAGCTTTCAAAAATATCTTATGATCTATCATCATCCTAGCTACCTAGCATAAGTATAAGGTCATGTTTATATAGGAATAAGGATATCCTATTACATAAATACACTCAACAATCTAGTATAATCATAAAAAATTATAATGTGCCACATGTTTATTAAATGGTCATTACAATCCTAATGATTCATAACACACCATTCCAAAAACACATTATTATATGATATTAAATGCTCACTTAAAAAAATTATGCAATCCAAGGTATTAAATGAATTATTTATAAACTCACAATGGTACCTACATCCAAGGATCACATTAATTCACAATCAATTGAGCTCCATAAAGATGTTGAATGCTCCAAAAAAATCATAACTTGTATAAAGTCACAATAAAGAACAAGTAAATGAATCCACATGTAGGTTGTGCTAGGTTATCCTTATCATATTACTACACATTAATGGTTTTGAAAAAATATCAAAGATTTGCAAGGATAAGCTACACACTAAACAATGAAGTTACAAGACTTCATTTCTTTTTCTCTACACAAATATGTCAAACTTAGCACATAGCTAGAAAAATACATTTTTACATACTTGCATAATTTTTATTAAATGATGATAAGTTAGGCACACCAATATGGTTGAGCAAAAAAATAAAAACTCACACATAAGGTCTATAGAAAACATTACAAATACTTGGACACAACTACAAAAACTATTTACTTTATATGCTAAGAGTTTTTTTTTGATGTAGGATTACTATTAAACATGGATTCTCCTAAATCATAAACCCCAGGGAAAAAATAAATATGATCTCTTATTCATGCACCCTTTAAGTCTCATTGAGAGGTAATCAAAATTTATCAATTTACATTGCACTCATCTAAGTCACATTATAAATTCCTTAGCCTTTCCACTTTACTAGATAGTATTTGTATTCTTTGTTTTTCAATATTTTTTGACTATGGAATCATTCATCCTTTCTACTTCGTTGTGCACTTTCTCAAATATCTATCCATACACTTGCACTTTCATTGATATGTCCTTCTTGATAAAGAAATGATTTTTCCAAGTTAAAAATAGGTGATATATCTCTCCCTTCAGGAAACTAAATTTCATATGCACTTGTAAAATTTTGAAACACTTTGCATGTCTTGGTTGTACTCTAATTTAATTTTTTATAAGTTACTTTCAGAAATATTTCCTTTCTCAAAATCAATAAGACTGAGTTTGCTACTTGATATTTTACTTCTCTTATCTTGACATCTACACACTACAAGTACTACATAGTGATTATTTCTAATGGTTTGACATTTGTGGATGTAAGTCATGCATATATTCAAAAAAATATTTTGCTTCAACACTTATTTTTCTCATCTCTGATGTCATGCAATTATGCCACTCCTCTTGGAATACTCATAAATATCTAATAAGTTTCCTATTCTTTCCAATTTAGATTCTAACCATTTCAAATAGTCCTTAACCAACTCATAAACCCATTTTATCCATCCCAAAGCAAAACACGATCAAGTATTCAAGGGTAAGTGCACAAATTTGGGGGACAAAAAGGAGCCTACCCATGGACATGTTTTTTTTGAAATTTCAGAAATTTAAACTTTTGTAGATAATTTGAGATATCTACACTCCAAATTTGAAGATGGTGTAAAAGCATGAATATATAATTTTGAGTCTAGTTTCGATTACACTATTTTAAAATAAAAATGGTTAAGTATAACTAGGTCAAACATCTAAAATTTGAAGATGAACTCATATTTTTTTAATAAAACATAGTAGATAGATGGTTGTGTGGTGCACCATTTTTTAAGCAGCATTTAATATTGTTTGAAACCCTTTAGTGAATATTTAGATAAGATATTCTAGTTTGTGACCTAAGTTTTTTTCAATGAGTACTATTTTTAATGAATTTTGAAAGTAAATAGATCCTGAAAACTAAAAAAAATAGATCCTAATTTGTGACTGTATAGCTTGTTTTTCACTTGGATCAATGAAAAATAAATTACATGAACATGTATAGGCATGCATATTTGTGGCATGTAGTGACTGAAAAAGGTATAGTTATAAATCAACATAGTTTAAAACCATAAATTAGTCAAATTTTTTTGAAAATGATATTTTTGGAAAGAGGAGAGTGTGCTCATCCTAATGGTATTAAAATTTTGAATTTTACTATTAAAATTCATAGCATATTTGGTGATCAAAGTTGAATTTTGTTGTGTTCTATCAAAACTCTTAGACTCGACTATAAATTGACATGTCCAAACCATTCTTGAGCCAAAAGACTTTGTGATTGAATTCAAATTGAAATAACATGATCAAGTTAATAACATGATTATGTTATTAATTCAATCATGTTAGTAAGACAATCGTGTCATTAATTCAATCAGATTAATACATAACATGATCATGTTATTGTAAAAGCAATAATGTGATCACATTCCTATTGTTTGCACAAAAAGTATAAGTTTACATTTATATTGTTATATTTATTTCCTTATACTTTAAATTAATTTTAGTAAATATAATAAATTAGGGTAAGTCTACATCTGATAGATTTGATCTCACAGTTACACGCCTTATGATGTGGAAAATAATTTTTCAAAATTTTAATTTCATTAGTACTTAGGCATTTTTAGGGAATATTGAACCTAGAGATTTTAGTGCATAAGTTTTACAATTGATGTCCATTTTTTATAAACATATAGTCATTTTTCAAATTTTCATTCCTTTCAGATTGTATCCTAACATTTCTATAAGTCCTAGGTTTGTCAAAATTAAAGTTTGCAAATCACTTACTTTGAACTTGATCTAAAGTGGTGTGATTGGGGTAGAATATGTCACATTGATGACTTGCATACATCAAATGACCACTTTGTGTTAATTTAACTTGTTCATCATCCCTCCCTCATCCTTGATCACTTCCTACTCATCCCTCATCACCCCTAATCACTCTCTCATCATTCCTCATTATCCTTAATCACTCCCTCATTGACCCTCACTATCCCTAGTCATCTCTAATCACTCCCTTATAATCCATAATCACTCTTATGTTGATCCTCACTATCCCTAATCACTCCCTCCTCATCCCTAATCACTCTTTCCTCATCCCTCATCATCCCTAATCAGTCCCTCCTCATCCCTCTTCTTCCGTAGTCACTCCTTCATTGACCTTCATTATCCCTCATCATATATAATCACTCCATTATCATCCTTAATTACTCCATTGGCTATCACCATCCTTCATCATCCCTAATCATTCCCTCCTCATCCCTCATTATCCCTAATCAGTCTTTCCTCATCCCTCATCATCCCTAATCACTTCATCATTATCTCTCACCATCCCTCATCACTCTATCATTAACCTTCACCATCCCTAATCTTCCATAATCACTCCCTCATCAACTGACTTAATTATATACTCAAAAGGTATATTTGATTCCAATCATATGTTGTTTAATCCATTATAATAATAATTAACTATTTTATATGACTTGTTATGTTGTCAATACCCATTTGTGATAGTCAATCTTATTACTAAATAAATTGGATGATCTTCCAAATTCATAGTCAAGTAACATAAGTACAAGCACAAAATACAGTCTGAATTTTAGTTCATTGAATTATCTTTGTTGTACGGTTGACTAGATGAAACTTTATTTGGTTCCACCTTTGGTATCTTGGATCAAAGGATTGAAATTAAACACAAATCTCTTATATAATTTTTTAGTTCTGAGAAGATTTGAATCTATATAAAGTTATTTGGTTTTCCCCACTCCTGTATGACTTGAATCTTGGTCAGGTTCACACATGCACTCCTTTGTTTGTAATGTATCCCAAATATTTTATCTATTTCATGTAAAATGAACATTTATTCATGTTATCATAAAAATGTGTTATTGTAAAATGTGAAACACTAGTTCAACATGGTGTGGATGTTCATTCCATGTTTTTTAAAGATTAAGATGTCATCAAGGTAGATTAAAAACATTACATAGTTAAAGGGCCTGAGGATGTTGTTAAACATATCAATGAATTCACTACATGAGTTAACCTAAAATTCATAACCATATAGTCAAACAATCCTTCCTTTTATTTGAAGACTATATTCCAAATGTCCAGAGGTTCAACATGAATATGATGATACTCAAACTTTAGATCACTTTTGGAAAAGACTTCTGCACCATGGAGATGGCATAAAAATGCCATAATATTTATATGAGGATAATAGTTCTTCACTTTAAATTTTATAATATATTTTTAATCAATTCACAACCTAATCTCCTATCTTTCTTTGGTGCAATCATAATTGGTCTTCTACAAGGCAATGATTTAGGTATGGTGTGTCCATTACATGATTTCATGGATCTACCACTTGATTTCTTCATTATCTATAAATGATATGTTATATAAATAGGTTTGAAGTATAGGTAGTTAAGGGATAAAATTGATATAATTGTGTAGTGTAAAGTATGTAGGAACTTATTTAGATGATTGAAAAATATCCTTGTATTCCTCTAGTTTATGGTTCAATTATTTTATCTTTTTTATTGTTGGAAAAACCACACTATAATATGGTGCCAAATTTATGTTATTAAATTTACTTAGTACCATCAAGAGTATACTTATTAATAAAATTGATAATATTCTTACACTTCTTGACACTAATGACTGAAAGCTTATGAACTAACTACACTATATGGTATTTCAAATCATGACAATCTATCACAACATTTAAAGGATTTAATTCGTAGACTACATGTCAATGGTAAATATATGGTTTACCACATGTAAAAAATCACATACCTATAATGGTGAGATGTCACAAAGGATTGCATCTTTTAAAATTTTGATTTTATACACCAACTGACTCTACCAAGTGATCTATTTCTCAAGGCTTACATTAGACCATGCACTAGTGTATGGTTATGGATGATTAATCAATTTCAAGTTAAATTTTGGAAGATATGATTTAGGATAAATTAAATTCTTATGAATTCTATTGGAAATGATTAAGTGTATTGGTTCACCATTGATCTACATTTGTTAACGAAACAATACTTTTAATTCATATAATTTCTTGTTGGGGGAAGCAGAGATATTTTTAGTACAAACCATATCATTGGGTTCATAATATATTATATACTTACCTATTTATAGTGATAGATAAATTGTACCCAATTATTGATTTATGCAAGTAGATAGCTCATAGTGTGACACTCTTTATTGGATTGAATATTGAAGTTATGAATTAAGCACCACTTTCCAATCTCGAGCTACTTTTTATAATCATTTTAAAATTATTTTCCACTCTATGGTCTAATGACTTAATCAAAAAACATACAAATAGAAGGCCTTTATTGCAATTATTTAGATCATAAAATATCCTCATATAGAAATCAATTGATAGGTTTTAGGAAATCACATAGCTTGCTGATCTTCATATTTACTACCCATTTTTGGTGTTATGGTTGTTTTTCGTAGGTGCTAAATAGTTATGTTTCAAATTTACCTCCACATAATTTTGATTGCTATGTCTTATATTTTATGCTAGAACTTAACTCTCCACTTGTAGCTCCTATCTTTTTTAAACCCCCAAAAAATACCACCAACAAGGTATTGGATGGAGTGATTAAAGAGGAGGAGGGACTAGGAAGGATTGATTAGAAATGATGAGAGAGATATTAGGGATGATGAGGTATGGTGAGGGTTAATTAGGGGGTGATTAGGGAGGATGAGGGAGTGATTATGGATGATGAGGTATGGTGAGGGTTAATGAAGGAGTGATTAGGGGTGATGAGGGATGAGTAAGTAATGATTAGAGATGATGAGGGATGATGAAGAAAAAATTAGGGATGATGAAGGATGGTGAGGGTCAATGAGGGAGTGATTAGGGACAATGAGAGAGTGATTATAAATGATAAAGAATGGTGAGAATTAATAAGGGAGTGATTAGGGATGATGATAAACAAGGAGGGAGTGATTAGGGATGATGAGGAAGTGATTAGGGATGATGAAGTATGGTGGAAGCTAATGAGGGAGTGATTAGGGATGAAAGAGTGATTAAAAATAATGAGGGATGGTGAGGGTCAATGAGGGGATGATTAGAGATGATGAGGGATGAGGAGGGATTGATTTGGGATGATGAAGGATAGTGAGGGTCAATGAAGGAGTGATCATGGATGATGAGGGAGTGATTAGAGATGATGATGAAAATTAAGGGGCAATGAGGTAGTGATTAGGGATAATGAGGAATGAGGATAGAGTGATTAGGGGTGATGATGGATGAGTAAGAAGTGATTAGGGATGAGGGAAGGATGATGAACAAGTGAAATTAACACAAAGTTGTCATTTTATGTGTGTAGGTCATCAATGTGACCTATGCTACCACAAACACACCACTTTGGATCAAGTTCAAAGTGTGTGGTTTGAAAACTTCAATTTTGGTAAACCTAGGACTTCTAGAAATGTCAGGAAGTAACTTGGAAAGCACAAAACCTCAAAAATGACTATATGTTTGGAAAAAGTAGACATAAATTGTAAAAATTATGCCCTAAATTCCCTATGTTCAATACTTAGACCCTAAAAAATGCCTAAGTACTAATCAATTTGGATTTTGAAAAATTATTTTCACATCGTAAGGCATGCATCCATGAGACCAACTCTATCAGATGTAGAGTGACCCTAATTTCTTATATTTACTAAAATAAATTTAAATTATAAGGAATGAAATATTTCCTTATACTTAACATGTATAGTAGTAAATATAAGCTTCAACTCAATATTGGACTCATGTACATGTTTATATGCTTTCCTTTGGAAAATAATAGGGACATGATCATGTTATTATTTTATAATAATGTGATTTAATTATTCACATGATCACATTATTAACATGATAACATTATAGATTAGTAGTAATAAATTCACAATTTAAACTTATGTGATAATCTTAAGAACATGATTGCATTATTGACATTATACGATCATGTTATGGGAAATGTCAAAAGAATTGTCTAGAAATTCCATGCATATACGCTCAAGAAGTTTATAATGTATTCATATGATCAAAGGAGAAAAATTGCAAAAAACATTCTAATTAAGATAACTACGTGGGATTAATTCACTCCTTAGATTATTGGATATGTAGGTAACATTTAGTCATCATGGGGATGATTACGATTAACTCAACCCAAATAAACACTCTATCTTTTTCTCTTTGCATGTTTTCAATCATTACAATACCTATTAATGTTTGAACCTTGGAGAAGATATTTGAAATAATTTCATAGAATTTCAAAGATTAAATCTGTACATACATACCAGATTCAAGATGTCACAAGTGATCATGACCTAAATTCCCTATGTTTAACAAAAGACAAGATTGGCCATTTTGGGATAATAATGGAAATTGATCTTGTCTCAAATTTTAAGAGTTTATCCTTCTTAAGTTTTGTTTCCTACTTCTATACACTTGATGAGTTTTTTACCTTTTTTGTTTCATCCATCTATTAGTCAACAAAGTAAGATCTAGGACATAAATAGTTAAGTTTGTCAGTTCATTTCATAGTTAGTATTATTTCAATTGATTACACTTTGTCAAATCTAGTATTTTAATTTCATTATGTTTGTATAAATTTAATTTAAAACATTCTAATTTACTCCATTTAATTTATCAAAAATAGGGTAAATTCACCTTTTAATCCAAATTTCAATAAAATAGTTCATTGTTTTCCAAACAAACATCTCTATATGTTACTAAGGATTTTGTTGACTTGGCCATATGTTTGAGGATTATATATTGAACTAAAATAAAGCTTGGTACTTAGATTATTCCAAAATATCCTTCAAAAAATTAAAAAATTAAAACCACATATGTGTCTGATATTATATTGTGCATAAATCCACGTAGCCATACAACTTATTTAAAAATCAAGTTAGCAATGTGAGTTGCATCACTATTTTTCTTGCAAGAAAAAAAAAATATTTGAAAATAAATCCAAAATCATAAATATGAAATCATGTCCTCTATGTTTTCTAAGTGATCCATAAGAAAATCTATGCTAATATCCTCCCATGTTCTCTTTGCAATAGGCACTGGTTGATATAATCATGCTTTTTGACTTCTCCCTTTCACTAACTAGAAAAATTTGCACCCATTAATGTATTTTCACACATATACACTAATATTCAACCAATAATAGTTCTCATTCAACTACATATAATGTTTTCCATAACCTAAATGACCTACTAAAACTCCACTCTATTTTTCTGTAATCAAATTTATGTGCATTGAACCTCTCATTATGCATAACAGTGCACCTTGGAACGATAATCCATCTTGCACAAAATAATCCAACCTTGGTGTTTTATTGTCACTGAATGGTTTTGTGCATCTCTAAAATATTCATCTTCTTTAAGTGGATGCACAAAGATGTGGGACCAAAAAGGGGCCATTCTTGAAAAAAGCATTCATGATTGAAAAAGGATGAACAACCTTTTAAAAAGGGCAACCATCCTTTTAGATGTGAAAACACTCTTTTAAAAAGGGCGCACACTCTTTTAATGGTTCTCTTGAGCCTAAATTTTATTTTTCTTGGCTTATGAAGCCTAAAGAGCATGCACCCTATGTAATACAAAAGACACACACCCTTTATGATTATATTTTGGAGAAAAATGGAAAAAAATTCAAAAAACATAGAAAAAAGGGCACATGCCATTTACAAAGAGCATGCACCCTATGAAATGTAAAGGGAATTCGCCCTATTGATTATAAAGGACATGCATCTTATGTAGTGCACATGACACACATCCTTTGTATTTCATATGATATTATTTGTTATGTTTTTACTTTTTGTATATTTAGTAAATAAAATTTTAAGTAAATTATACTTTCAATTTATTTTTAAAAATATAATAAAATATGGTCACTTTGGGTGTTCTAAAATTGATTCTACAGTTGTAAGAATTACTGTTTAGAAGATAGTTTTTAAAAAACCAATTTGGTCAATACTTAGTTTTAAAATTTTCAGTATTGAGCATAAGGTTATTTAGGTGTAACTTTTACACCTAACATCTATTTTGGGAAAACCAATGGTCATATTATGGGTTTCTAGGGTCTTCTAGATTGATTTCTAACATTTGTAGGACTTGTAGGTGTGCCAAAAATAATTTCTACAAACCTCACATGTTTCAAACATAGTGAGATCTAAGAGGATATTGACACACATATTCACATACTACTAAAACATTTAGACCATTTAAAATTTCCCTCTAATGTTACCTTGAAGTGACGTGTTTTTATTTATCAAAATTAGAACCCATAAGTCAAATTTAAATTTGCATGAGGGAGGCGTCTCTAGAGGGTGACATTAGAATGTCTCTAGAGCACCCAAATTTATTAGGAAACATTACGATGTCTTTGTATGTGAATTTATGCTTATTTAATATGGGTCATTGGGGTACCATAATTAGATGATGTTTGTATGTCATAAAGGGTGTTGTTAGGATATATCTATAGGTAATGTTGAGGATTTTTCAAATTTGATGTTGGTGCTTCATGTGTATCCACACAACTACATAAAATTATCCTTTGTGCAACTATGGTTGGTAGAAGATTAGCATGAAGGAACTGAAGAAGTAGATGTTGCAGGTGTTGTTGCACAGGATGCTTTGGGATGTTCCTTGGATAAAGTTGAATCTTGTTTTATAGATTCTGTTGCCTCTTTCCATGCAGCCCGAAATAGATTATTTTTCCATGGTAAGGTCCTTGGAGACTTTGGAAAGATTTATTTAGGGGCTGGTGTGCCTTGTTAAAGAATTGGCAAAGGGGAAGTGCGGCTGAAATTACAGGTGGCCAACACATGGGTGTTGAAGGATGTCATGCAGGTCCCGATTCTGAAGATAAGGTTAATTTCTTTAAGAAAGTTGGGTGATGAGAGATGCACAAGAACTCTCACAACGGATGCACTTGAATTAGCTGGTGGTAAGAAAGTAGGTACTCTTGATCTACTTGCTTATATTACTGATTCTTCTTCTGTTGAGAAGACGTGGCTTTGTAGGCTTGGTCACAAGAGCAAGAAGGAGATACATGTTCTTAAGAGGAAGTCAGATGTCTTTGACAGACTTAAGAACTGGAAAGCCTTGGTGTTCATGAAGGAGATGATGGACAAAGATCAGTGGAGAAGGCTGAGTAACTCTGAGCAGAGCAGTTTGGACAGGGTTTTGATCCAAAGAGAGCTCGTGGGTAAAAATTCATCACTCACAAGAGAACACAGGTATCTACGTCGGTCAGGAGGAACTGGCATCGAACAGACAGGTGCCGATGTCGGTCATGTACAGACTAGAGCCGATGGTGTCGGGAAGGGTAAGACTGATGTCGGTCAGGGAACTGATGTTGGTGATAGGTAGACACTGACATTGGTCAAGAAACTGGCATCAGCAGTCAGGGCAGTCACATGGAACCGACGTCGGTCAGATGCAGACTGTGTGGTGACCAAGGTCGGTCATTGGAATAGATTTTGGGTAGACAACAAGTTGCTAAGGAGTCTCAAATGCCCATATGGAGGACTGAAAGGGTAAGTAAGCCTCAAATTCGTTGTTCCTCTTCTTTATACTCATTGCTCACTGAAGAGTAGGAAGGATCCAGGAAACAGTGGGAGCATGGCATGAATGAGGAATTTGATTCCTAGGATGCATAACCAAACATGAGATTTGGTAGGGTTTCCAGCTGATATGAAAGCACTGAAAGATGAATGGATTCCTTAGTTAAAGAATAGAGTGAATGGATACGTGAGACGGAAGGCCAGGTCATATGGTCTTGAAGTAGCTACAAGACAATGGAGGTTTGACAGGTGGATGACAAAGCATGGCTTTAGTCAATGTCATTATAACCATTGTGTTTCTTTACCAGGTTGGGTGATGATTACAACATCATCCTATTACTGTATGTTGTGTGTTTGCTTGTTGCAGGGTCACACATGCAAGGTTGCTGAGCTAAAGGTAAAGTTAGTTCAGTGGTATGTCATGAGGAATTTAGAGCAGTGAAATTCTTTGGCATGAGTGTGTTCTAGAGACATGGAAGATCACAGGTTGATTTTGTCTCCAGATGATTGTGTGAAACTGGTTAGCATGCTGATGGTTGGATAGTTCTACGAACAGTGTCTTGATTCACATGATGAGGTTATGTACATGCGTACTGGACCAGAGGTTGCCCACGCAGTAAGAGCTGTCAGCAAGTTTGGAGCCAATCTGGGAAAGAAGCACTGGAGGGCAGTTCAATGGATTTTCAGGTATCTGAGAGGGACTGGCAGTAGGGATTTCTGCTATGCAGGGTCAAGTTCTTTTCTACATGGGTTTGTAGATGCGGATACAGTAGGTTACTTGGATGATAGGAGGTGCACGATAGGATTTGTGGTGGTTGGTCTTCAAGGTTGAGCTTGAAGAGGAATACAATCTAGGAAACAAATTAGATGATGTACAAGTACAGGTATAGGTGTAGTTGTTTATCTCCAAGTGGGAGATTGTTAGGTTATGGAGCTTAAAGCTTCACTGTACACAGACATGGAGGAGGTTGCTGAGGTGCAGAGCAACTGAGGTCGGTCAGGCCAACCGATGTTGGTCATATTCAGAGCACAGGGCTGCCGACATTAGTCAGGATCAGTCGACGTCGGTCATCTCCAAGCAGACAGGGACTGACGTCGATTGCCTGTGTGGTTCCAGAATTGCTTGTTGATGAATAGTTAGTTAACGAACCAGTTGTTTTCATGTAAAAGGCTAATTTTAGCCTTAGAGCTGTGGATCTAGTCATTGTAATTGGATGTCTAATTATTGTTTGCATGGGAGCTATTTAATAGACCCATGGGCTGTATTGTAAAGGTGTGCTAGTTGAGAGAGCAAGGTTAGCTCCTTCAGAGTGAAGAGAGCAAGGTGTGTTCCTCTTAGTGCCACAGTGCCAAGTGTGTATGATTAGGTAGATCTATAGGTTGTTGCAAGATCTTGTAGAGATCCATAGGGATGCTAGTTTGGAGAATCATAAGTATTCTTCATGTATGTATGATCTTGGTCGGTAGGTGTGCAAGGCCAGGTTGATCTATGGTATAGCAAGATCAGGTGAGATCTACATGGTAAGTAAGATCATTGATCTACAGGTGTTTGTGTGTGTTTGATCTAGGTTTACAGGTGTTGTAAAACCAAGTTGATTTGCAAGTGGCAGCAAGATCAGGGAGATCACAACACAACAGGTAGCAAGATCAGGGGAGATCTACTTGGAGTATGGTGTGTACTCAGTCATGGAGTACATGGAGTACTTGTGTACTGGCAGTAGTGATACTGACTAGTTGGAGGTGAACACCTACTCTGTGTTTAAGTTGTGTGTTGGGACCATAATTGAGAGAGATAACTCTTGAAGGTGAATTACTATACACTTGGTATGGCAAGCTTGTAAGGTGTGGAAGAGTGTGGCATCTCTTCATTATAATTATTTTTTGGAAGAGTATTAATACAATTGGGTATTGTCTCTCATATTCTGTGTTATTTTTGAATTCTAGTTACTTGTGCATTTTGGTTAAATTCCATGTTTAGTTGCTTATACAAAGGTAATCAATTGTGTGCTCCATAATCTTGATTGTGTGTGTGTGTGTGTGTGTGTGTTCATTTTATACATCAAAATACACAAAGTGTAAATCAATACATATTTGGTATACCTTAAATACCCATGTTATGGGTGGAAAAGCACCATACTCCATAAGGATCTTGTATTTTTCATTGCATATAAATATATCTCTTGATTGTGTGTTTGACACTATAGTTTCTACACCTCTCCCTGTCCTTCAATAATTTGTATATTTAGTTGGTACACTTGGGCCTCAATCACCCTATAGGTAATGATATACTCTATCATGTCTCTCTACACTACAACCACATGATACCATCCCACCCCACTCATATCCTCCTATTAGGACTACCATTGTATTAGCATTATGCCCTTGCCATATCATACAATGATACCAACTAGTTTGAACTAGCTAACCCAAGGCGCGATTGTAGATGACACTGGATCCAAAATCTTATCATCTTAAGGTAGAACATCATATAAATTCTTATATTTTTTAGTCTTCACCATGTTACTTCACATCTAAATATAAATTATTATATTTGTAAAATGTAAACGAGATTTCACATCAGACATCAATATATAAAAAAACTTTGAGTAAAACTATGACTAGTAGCTAACATGTATATCTCCAAGTTTAGAAAATAAAACTAATGGAAAAAACTTAATGTATGTTTTAATTTTACCTATAAAAGGAAGATACTCGATGACTATCTCACTATCTGCTCGACATCCTAGAATAGGGCCACTAACTTGAATTAATTTAGGTCAAGCATGGAGCCGCCTCTCCCTCCTATCAACTAGGAGTTACCTCCCTAATGGATATACTTGTCCCTACATGAACCATATGTTGTATTGTCACCTAACAATCCACCATTTTAACATCCTATGAAACTAATGATTTATTCCCTCCCATATCAATGTGTCTCCATACCCATTATGTTCCCCAATTATGGCATGACATGGTATTAATATGGGTACATATACTAACATGACTCATCCTCCTACCCAACATGGCTCTCTCAAATTTCTCACCCAATGGATAGGATAACGAGAGGATCCATTAGGTGTGACAACCTAAACTTCCCTAATGCACTGTCATAAGGGTGAGGCTTAGACCACATAGTGTAATGCCTAGTGATCTGACTCCTTATATGTGCCTCTATTATAGAATACCATGAATGTCGTGTGTCGATTTTACCTTGATAGGACATCCATATGATTTGATCTAGATTAATGCTGTCAAAATATAACTATATATGGATCACCTAGACCATGTGATCTTATGCCCACCTGATCACTTGAGGTAGGTGTTCTATTACTTATAGAGCAATCCCTCAGGATAATACAGTAGAGAGTGTTCATATATCCAATAGGAAAACAATATAAATTGACCCATTGTATGTTGACCACAACTCAACATCTTATAAAAACCATATGATAGATCCCATGTCATATAGTCCACCCTGCTCCAAATCAAATCAAAAAATAATGACAATGTACTAGGGCGCAACCCCATCTGACTTATGACACAACATACACATCATCACAAGTCTTATGATGGCCTATATATATATATATATATATATATATATATATATATATATATATATATATATATATATATATATATCTATAATTTCTATTGTCACAAGTCATCACAACATGTGAATATGACCTAGTCTCCCATTAGACCAAATCTTGACACTCATCCATTAATAGGACCACATTGCACATAATAGGAGATATGTCAATCTAAAATCCCAATATGGAATGCACATAATCAAGGGTGATGCATAACTCTAGGGTATCCCTATGCACCACCCATATGAAGGTATTTATAATCCTCTCCTAGCACCCCAAAAACATATTAATCAATTTGATGTTAAGTGGGAATCTACACATCTCTATGATATCTTTGAATCCAAGTTATCTAATGTAACTCAATCAACAATAGGAAATAGATCCTAAAAATATTGAAGCTAACTCTTGTCGATGCATCTCCCTAATTTTCTTGCCTCTCTAAAATATCAAACAAAATCACCTGATCAAATGGATCCAAAAATTAGAAAGAAAATAATAAACTTAACTAAAATAATAACTAAATCAAAATGATCCTTATTTTTATATTGTATCACCCATATTATTATTTATCTACTACACTATCCACCTACGATTCTACTATACTATCCAATCATTTATTTTTACACTATACTAACCATAATTATAATGTATCAGTCTTGTTAACATCTTATTGCATCAACCAGCAGCTACAATTGTATTCATATTTATCACATTTAGATTGTACTGGTTATACCATATATTATTATCCACAATTTTTTTATTTGATGGCATTGGCCAAGCTTAGACTAAACTAGCCATGTTTTATGTTTATCTCTATTATATCAGCCATCCCCTATGGTTCTATCCATCCTAGTATATTTAGCTTAAAAAATATATTATCCACCATATACAATATTGGATAATATAGTAATTTATCCTACACAACTACATTGATCATAACATACATTATCATCCTAGGCTATGATTTCTATCCACCAAAGTATGTCGACATGGATGGTAAAAATTCTTGGTGGTAGTGCTTTCTTACGTTAGCCCTAATAAATGGCATTATATATTTTTTCAACTATGAGTTACACATCAAATTTTTATCAAATTTTTATTCTTTTTAGGCCAAATTCAATTACACATATTTTACCCAACACCTAGATTTCCTAATTCTATATTATATACTCAAAATGTGTAAAATAAAACAAATTAATTACACCACATACTTACATAGATTTAATTAAATAACCTAGATGATTTCTAACACATCCACATCATCATCATAAAGCTAATTTTAGATACATAGAGATCTAGTTTTCCAAAAATAGAAAATGGATAAATGAAATTATATTTATCTATTTATAGTAAAAATTTCAAATTTCTAACCTTTTTTAATTTAGCTCTAGATTCATTATTTTTCACATATATTTATTTCCTTAGGTTCTTTTCAAGAACAAAAACAAACACTTTGATACAAGAAAAGATATTTTTTAGGTGTTAAAATATAGTTTTTTTTTTTCAAAAAATGGATTTTTCTTTTATTTTCTAGGTTTGACCTTCATTCTTCTTAATTGGCATTCTACTTCAACTACAACACATGTAAAATCACATCTAAATTCCAACACAGTAAGTGAATATACACATTTTAATTTCATTTAATTTAGTTATTTTAACATTTATTTTCAGTTATGCCATTTTGTGTTACTATGTATATATCCTAAAGCACTATCTCACATTACATTATTGTGGAACATGATGAGATTTGGGTGGGGCATATGTACACACCTAATTTTTTTAAATTTAACACATCACTAGCATTTTATCTTATAGAGTATCATCAATGCATCAATATACCTAAGTGTATGCCTTAAAGGGAGCATTGGGAATGGGGTGGGATCAACTCATGGTACTTTGGGAGTGATGTTTGAATATGATTTTTTCATACCTTCATCACTATTATTCTGACCTCCTCTGAGTCTCCTTCCATATCACATCTTTGTCTACTTTCTATTTAGATTTACTAGCTTCAATATAACCTATTATATTTTTCATGCTGATATAATCCATTTCATGCTTATCTTACCTATAATGTATTAGCATATCCAATAAAATTATGATTCTATCTTCTATCATTTTTAATATATTAGCCTTGTCAATATAGTATTGTGTTAGCTAAAATTTTGGAACTATATTGACTTATTTGATACCATTGGATTAGAGTTTAAGGTTAGTTTTTAGTATTAGATATGTATTTTTAGGAGTCATATTTATCTCCCAAATATATATAACACACTCATATGCTATTCTTACACTCACATTTCTAATCCTAAGTAGTATTTTGAGTTATAGGTTTAAAATCTTACCTTTAATATCTAGTCTTGTAGTGTCATTGAAGCTTAATAGGAGAAGATGAACCAAGAATGTACACCTAGTCTTTGGAGTCTCCAACTAATTAGACTTAGATATTCATCTTTAAATTTGAGGTATTTGACCAAAAACATATATTGCAAGTGTCACTAGAGATAATAAAGGATATTTAATCGTCGATGGGTCCACCCAAAGGTAAGTAGCTCTATCTCTTCTCTTTAATTTATCTAATTAGTATAGTAGATAATTCTTGCTTATTTTTAATGTTAACTTAACTTTTTATCCTTAATTATTCTCTTATTTATACCAAATAAGCTAGTGTAGACACAAATTTTCTTAGACTTTCCATTAAAACCTTAAATTATATAGACTACCCATTGGTTGAACATTTTACAAATAACCTTCTTATTAGTTTGGTAATTTTTAGATATATTAGATTATCTTACCCTTGTTCATTAGTTCCTTACATGTAATATCCTTATTGTATATGTTGTTGCCAACATGACCCTTTTTAAGAAGAAAAGGAGGGCCCTTTGACAGTTCTAAACTCAAAGATTTCATGTAGATTCAATGCATTTCCAATCATCATTGCACCTTGTGAAACCTTGAACCTATGTTCCCCCTTGATCTTCAAAACATTTTATGATATTTGTGATGACAAGTTAGTATTTTTTGAATATCCATATAGTCTTCTATTTTTAAAAATAGTTAGTTCTTTTTACACTTTAAATAAAAAGGGGTTCTCATACTTAGAATTTTTTCACACTAAACTATGTTTTTCATATAATTATACTTGTGCATATTTTCCTAGAGTGACATCATCCAAACCTATTAGACATGTTAGATCCTATAAATAACAAAATGTTAGACTTGTCATATCCTAGACCTATCAACCTTGTCAATCTCATGGGTCTATCATAAGTATCATATCCTAGGAGATCTTGACCAATGAGACCACTTGAGTGCTAGACTCTTGGACCTATCATAGGTGTCAAATCCTAGGATATCCCAACCAATGAGGAAATTCCACATGGAAATAAATTCCAATCTCTTAAACCTATTAGAAGTGTTAGATCCCTAGAGATCCCAACCAATGAGAAAATGCCACAAGGAATGTGATAGAAGTGACAGTCTCCCAGAGGTGTCAAAACTATTAGAACCCTTAGATCCCAATGAATGAGAAAGGGCTATGTGGCCATTTTATATATAATTATATAAATAGATTGATAGCGTATGACTAGAATAGATAAGGAGTACAATAAAAATCTAAATCGAATCATAGGATTTCACATGTCATCTCGCTACACCAAGCCACCCATTTAGCTCTCAAACATGTGAAAGTGTGGTACCCATACATGTTAAGGTGGCATATATTAAAAATAGGACCAAGTAGTAACAGAGAGGTGGCATGAGTTGAAACCACTTGGGATACCATAGAGAAAAAATAGGAGTGTGCCTACCATGATCCTCACATTAATTAAATGGGAAATTGGGACCCAATTGGATAATTTATAATGTCTCATCATAGTTTCCAAATCTAAATGGGGAACACATATTTTAAATTATTGAATTAATGTCAATCGAGAAATCACTGAGTATATTATACCACCTACTCAATTTTTAATTTTCATAACATGAGCACTAAAGACCATTAATACATGAGATATTTGAGGATCCCTATAATTACCTAAAGATGAACTGATTTACCATTATTGTACCTAATTTTTGAGAGTTTATCTCCTCATTTTTAGTTCATTATTTTTCCATTCATGCCCTCCTTGCTTAGATTATGTTGCAATCAAGAAAAATCTTTTCACCATGGTTGACTCACCCTTCAACCCTACGAATGAGCCTAAGTATAGGGATACCACCTTCCCCACAGACTTGACCTATTTTAAACATTACAATGAAATGTTTAGAGTAATTGAAGCTATGTATAAACCTACCTCTAATGATGATGAAGATGAATTTGAGTTCATAGATGATCTTAGGTTGTATGAGAAGTGTGGGTTACACAAAGACACATCAAAAACATAGGTTTTCTCATGTTTTAACCTCTTTAGAATATGGTTTTCACCTCCAAACAAGTGCAAGATGCTTCCGAAGATGTGGTGTACTCTACATCGTCCAAGCATATAATTGCATATATTTTTTGGGATACCTTCAAAGCATATTATAATCTCCTACATTTCATGACCATATAAAAAAATAAAAATATAGATGCATTGGCCAACACCCATAAGATATATGAAGTTTTGGAGGACATGGAAGTCGTTGTTGACATCAAGTGGGTCAACAAGGAGGACAACATCTCCTACACTATCCACACCTTCTAGTAAAGGGTTCATGTTGGGATGATCTTGTTGAATCACTTGTGTTGGGTAATAAATTATGTGCACATTGATCTTATCTAGTTTCCCCTCATCAACATTATCCTTAAATGAGAGGAGATCCTAGACCTCAGGAGCACTATCAACTTCTAACTAGTTCATATCATCAAGGAAGCCCATGATGGTGGTAACTCCTACATGATGAGTTATGTGGTGGATTTCATCTATGTCACCCTTGTGCTTAAACATTCCATGCTCCCACCATTGACTTGTGGGGTCATTACGGTGCATGTAGTGTTTTATAGACTATATGGACACTACCATAAAAATTCCAGACAATAGTTATATGAATCATTCTACCTAGTGACATACGTGGTCATCAATGAGATGGTTATGTCTTGGCTCTAAAATGTGATTAGATAGTCCCTTTACACCATTGATGATTATTGGTATTACTAATATGATACCATCATCTAGGTAGTAGGCACCTATAGGTCCCCTCTCCTCCTACACTATCAGGTTTTGGACTAATTACCTTAGTAAGAAATACCCTATCACCTAGTGGAAGGCATTTTCAACCACTACATTAGCTTATAACAAAATTATTCCTCGACCTTCCCCATCATCATCTTCTAACATGTATACAAGAATCTAACTTAATTATAAAAGATGTTAATGTGTAGGGATTCTTATGCAATGGGTAAAGCAGATAACCAATAATGGGACCCTAATCATGTCATTAAGGCTCGTGTGGGACAGTACCAATCATGCCTCAACATAACCTATATCCATGTGCCCCATAGTAATGATGAGGTTCCCCTCAACCCTAAAAATGATAATGAGGTGGTGTCCAAGTTCAATAAGAATAAAAGTTCAAAGTAGACCTAGCCCAGGCCATCCATTTAGAGTCTTCCATATCCATTTCTTCCACATTGACTAACCTAAGAACCTACGTTGACTTAGACTAGGGGATACATTCAATCAAATGAAACTTATATTAAAATATGATAATCCAGGGGATCCCATCTCCTTCTCCTCCATGAGTTTCACCTCACCTAGTCTCTGTTTTATCTCCATTTCCTCCATGAATTATTAAAAACTTGGTTTATTATGGAATTTAATTTCCCTTTACCTTGGTTTTGACTTATGAAATGATTCTACTGAGCCAATTGATTTCCCTTGCAGTTAAGCTTTGCATTCCATTTTTTCTTGGTAGGTCCCTTTCCTTTAATAGAGTTGGGTTGTGATGTTATAGTTTTATCATTGACCATTATTTTCTTTAGTGCCTTCAGGTTGAATTTCCCAAATAAAAATAAAATTTTCATGCTCTATCTAAATTTGTTCACATAACTTAT
>JARHVA010006520.1:245000-257500 GCA_037957365.1 Torreya grandis | reverse complement strand
TATAAAAATTTAGAAATAAAGTAATACAAATTAATTCAAGTTACATAACTAATTTTTTTAATTAAGATTTTTGACTTAATTATATCATTATAAGAATAGCTCTCGTCTACAATATGCCCAACCCACTAACATTTTATGTTCTTATATAGACAAGAAATGAGATTAATGTAAGGGTTTTAGTGAGTAATTACAAATAGAATAAGATAAAATTGGTATTAACAAAGTCAAATAAGTAGTGTCTATTTATGAATTATTAATAAATATTATAATTGCATTTTAAAATTATACAATAATGTATAAATAATTAAATAAATTAATAATATGTTAAAGTGAAAAATATATTATTAAGTTTGATAATTATTTAAATTAAGAATGATGTAATAGATATATCATAAAAAATATATTACATTAAAAATTTAAATTTATTAAATAATTATAAATGATCTTGGTAATTGATTGGTATGTACATTTTAGATAAATTTATGTAAAAGATATTGACAAATATTATTTTTAAAACATCTATTACACTTTTATTACAAATTTAATAAATTTTAATATTATATATATATATATATATATATATATATATATATATATATATATATATATATATATATAATTTTGAATGTAAGTGTAATTAAAAATAAATGCAAACATATACAATAAAATTATTAAAATCTAAAAAAAATAATAAAAATTGAACAAATGCAGTAATACTTACATTGAGAAAATTAAACATTTTTAAAATAATTATAATTAATGAAATAGCAGAGAGATTTGGCTTTTAATTACCCTGACCAAGATATATTATCTTGAAGATAAAGTCTTAAAGGAATCAATTTCTTTTTATTAATTAGTGTAAAATTATTAATTGATATTATTATAACCGGCATCATCCCTTATTTTAATATATCTAAAACATTAAACTTTAATTAAACATCATCCACCGATTAAATGAGAAAAGGGCCTTTAAATTTAAATCCTTTCCAAACCATGAAGCCCATTTTTAAATGAGGATATATAAGTGTACGCAATAAATTTTATATTTGTTTACTTTTGTTTTTACTACTTAGCTTCTACTGAGCATTATTTAGGATCCTGTCACATAAATTCTTGGTATTTTAAGATTTGGAATTATTGTTCTGATTGTTAACATTTTTTATGTGTTTATATATTTTTGGTTTTTTTAATGTGAGATTATTGTTTTGTTATTAACATTTTTTATATATTTTTGGTATTTTAAAATATGGAATTATTATTTTAGTTGTTAACATTTTTTAAATGTATATATAGTTTTGATTTTTTAAAATTTAGAATCATTATTTTAGTTGTTAGCATTCTTTATATATATATATATATATATATATATATATATTCTTAGTATGTTAAAATGTGGAATCATTAATATGAAACTGACATTTAATTTGTTTAAATTATTAGTCTCTATTAGAAATAAGATTATTAAAATTATTTATTTAGTTTTTAAGTAATGAAAATTTTTCAAATATATATTATTGGAATAGTTATAAAATTTATTATGAATTTAAATTATAAATAATAGAATATTTTGGGAATGTTGAAGGGTTGTTGATTTAATTGGTGAAGTTGCATGGTTTACAAAGAGTCCACCAAAGATGAATTTTTATTAGTAGCAAAACTTTACACGTGAAAAGGGATGAAGCCGGGATCATGCCCCTAACGACTTTGGTAGAATAGATACCCCTCAGTTCTTGACTCTTAACTAAAAATCAATACATAAAATGTGATTCATCAAATTATATATATATATATATATATATATATATATATATATATATATATATATATTTTCTAATCTTATAAACACTTATTAACATTGACAACATATAAAAATATTAAATACAACATTACACATGTCTTTACATTTATTCTTAACACATGCACTCTACTAATAAAAAATGAGTATGATAAAATAGTAATAGTGAATAACAAGCCACAAATATTGAATAAGGATCAACCTTAGAGTAGTAATAGTGAATAACAAGCCACAAATATTGAATAGGGATCAACCTTATAGTTTACTCTATTTGGCAGATGAAATTTTATTATGCAAGAAGGCCATTAATGTTTTTTATTGGAAATTGTTATTGACAATTAATAAACTTAAGAACTATCCATCCTCTGTTCTGTGTCTAATGTATATTAAAGTCTACCGATAACTATGCATTAACCTCATGAGCTGAGGCCTACCATACACGTACTTACTTTTCCATACATAAATGTCAAAAAAATTACAAAAAGAAAATAAAAGGATCTTTTTTTATATGATAAAAGTTACTTTTGAAAGTAATTATTGTTAAAATTGTATACCTAATTTTCATTTTTATTTTTTTAATGAAATTATTATTTAATTATATTATTAAAATTTTATAAAAAGTTGTTTGCCATTCTCTAATAATTATATATTATAAAATTTAAATAAAAATTTATATTAAATTAATAATGAATTATTTTAAATTATTGTAATGTAATGATGTTAAAGAGATGAATTTTATGATATCAAGAGTAATATATTGATTTGAACCTTACAATTCAAAGACCCACATAATACATGGTTTCAAGGCAGTGAGGATAATATTAGATGACATATTTACAGAAAATATTTATATATTATTTTATATTCGTTAGACCCACCACTTTCTAAATTTTATTTATTCTTATTAAAAATAAATTTTCATTTTTATTTATTTATAATTTTATTAATGTATTAACACATACATTATATCCATTTGATGTTAAAACTATTTATATTGTTATTATAAAAGTTATAAATATTAAAATTTAAATCTATTTAAAATAATTTTTAATTTAATTATTTCCATTCCAACACTCCTAATTCTCATCATGAAATAATTAAGATGATTTAATAATATTTTTTAATTATTTCTTTAAAAAAATTATGCAACCTATCTTCTACTGACCTTATGTAGTTCATATATATTCTTACTTTACAGAATTGTTTTCTTTATGTTGTTTTCCTCGCTGTGAACATACCTGATATGCCTATGTACCCTTTTGTGCCCTAAGCTGTCGAACATTCAAAAAATTTGTGCAGACAAGTTCCGTTGCAGAACATTCAATCTACATTAAAGACTGTTTTTCTTGATTATTTTCCGCACTTTTTACCTGTATGCAGCAGACAGTTCTCCATACATTCCATCAGCTTTAATATATTCTCCGTTTCAGTTTTAAATACTGCATGGGCCCATGATAACTGATGCGGTTCATGAATTTATACCGTCCTTTTTCTTGTTTATATTTGTGCAGAATGTTTCTCTGTGACGTTTTTACTGGTTATGTTATATTGCAAATAGCCACGTAGAACTACAAATTGAGGAACAAAAGTCATATTAGGATTAAAACTAAAACGAAGAATATATTACAGAGGATGGGATGTACGAATGAGACTTGGCTCCATCCACGGAAAAATTGTGGAAAATAATTAAGAAAAACTGTCCTTTCTTCTTTTTCTCTGTGTTTGTCCGTCCTTCCGTTTTTTTCCTTCTTTTCTTTTTAAGATGGGGTGTCTTGCAACGGAACTTAAAAAGGTGATTACAATGATAGATATGAAAAGAATGCATGTATAGAGAAGAATCAAGAGTCTGTTATATTCATTGGTTCATATATATACATATTTAATAACTCTTAGAAATGGGCTTGACCTCTACAATAATAATATAAATAATAATAATTTGTTAATAATTAAATAAATTATTTATAATAATATGTATAATTATTCTAATATTTTTTTGTTAATGATTGAATTGAAAACAACTTTAAACTTATTTTGGAATTTTACAAATTTATCTTTACACAAAATTTTAGTCATTATATCAATTGTTTATTCAGAGGTAAGACAATAATAAATATGTATGTCTTCATTACTAACTGTCAGATGTAGTGGTAATGAACCTCAATGTACTTAGTCTTGGTATGGAAAACTAGATTCTTCATCAACTTTAATACGCTTGATTGCCACAAAAGATAGGTGTGGGTACGGATGAATCAATTTGAAGATCCTCATACGGATTGAGTTCACATCAACTCACAACTTGTACTAACAATTGATTTATAATCTACTTCATTAGAAGACAATGTAGCTATACCTTGAAGCTTACTCTGCCATTAAAATACTCCTAAACCAAGAGTGAAAACATAATATGTTGTATATTTTCTAGAATTAACTGATCCTACCTAATCTAAATCAGTATACCCTGTTAACTCAAAACCAACAAATTACTTATATAAAATTTTAAATTCAAGAGAGCCTTTGACATATCTAAGAACCCATTTTATATCTTATCAATGTTCTTCATGTGGTTTAGTCATGAATCAAGAAAGATAACTCACTGCAAAACACAAATCTGGTCTACTAGTAGTAAGATAAATCAAACTACCTACTAATTGTTGATGCATTATTTCACTAACGAGTGGTGAATAATTGTTACTTGAGAGATTTTTTCCAGTGTCCATAGGTGTAGGTGTTGGACTACAATCATGAATTTTAAAATATTATAATGAGGATTTGATAGTTTGTTTGAGATAAAAAAATTATAACCAAAAGTGCAACATTGCCAAAACTCTACACTTAGACAATACTGAAGCAAGTATAGATCAAGGAACACAAAATAAATTCTAATTTTCACCTGTTTAATCAAATCAATGTTGCTTCTAGTGATGACAATATCATCAACATATACAACTAGAATCACTATGTTATCACCAACTAATTTAACATAGAGAGGAGATTCTATATCACATCTTTTAAAACTAGACTCTCTAAGCTATTTATCAATTTTTAAATAAGGTAAGTGCATGGAGTTGGGGGATAATTCAGTGGACATTTACCATAATGCATGCACGTTATTTAAAACTAGGCTAAAAAAAATGAACCTAAACATGTATGTGTTCTATATAGCAAAAAAAACATATATGTATTATCTTTAGATTGTACAAAAAAACACAAACTACATATTTCAAGTGGTAAATGGTCTTTTAATCGATGATTTACTCATATAAATGTTAAGTATAATGAAAATAAATTCAAGATATTTATATTCATTATACTTTAAATTTATTTTAGTAAACATAAGAAATTAGGGCCATTCTATATCTAACTGATTTCATCTAACAATTGCATGCCTTATGATGTCCAAGATAGTTTTTCAAAATCTAATCTAGTTAGTAATTAACATTTTCAGGGTCTTAGTATTGAACTTAGGGATTTCAAGGCATAACTTTTATGATTGATTATATTTATTGTAAACATATAGTCTTTTTTATGTTTTTATGCCTTCAAAATTACTTCTTGGCATATCTAAGAGTCCTAGATTTGTCAAAATTTAAGTTTACAAACCATTCACTTTCAACTTAAACCAAATTCGTGTGATTGGGGCAACATAGGTCACATTGATGGCATGCACACATCTAATGACCATTTTATGTTAATTTCACATATTCATCATCGCTCCCTCATCCATAATCACTTCCCCCTCATCCCTCATCACCCCTAATCACTCTCTTCTCTTTCCTTATTTTACCTAATCACTCCCTCATTAACTCTCACTATCCCTCATCATCTCTAATCACTCCCTCCTAATCCTTGATCACTCCCTCATTGACCCATATTGTACCTCATCATCCTTAATCATTATTTCATCATCCCTAGTCACTCCCACCTCATCCCTCATTGTCCCTAATCAATTTCTCATTGACCTTCACCATCCCTCATCATTTATACTCACACCCTCATCATACTTAATCACTCCCTCATTGACCCTCACCATCCTTCATCATCTCTAATCACTCCCTCATTATCCCTAATCACCACTTCATGATCCCTCATCATCCCTAATCACTCTCTCCTCATTCCTCATCATCCATAATCATTTCATCATTAACCCTCACCATCCCTCATCATTTATAATGACTCCCTCATCATCTCTAATCACTCCCTTATTGACCCTTGCCATCCCTCACCATCCCTAATCATTGTTTCATCCTCCCTTATCATCTTTAATCACTACTTCCTTGTACCGCATTGAACCTAATCACTCCTTCATTAATCCTCACCATCTCTTATCATCTACAATAACTCTTTCATCCTCCCTAATCACTTCATCATTGACCCTCACCATCCCTCATCATCCCTAATGACTCCCTCATCATCCCTCATAATCCTTGATAAATCCATCCAATACCTTGATGTTGGGTGCAATGGCTTCTTTTTTATTCCCAATTGGCTTATTTTCCAATTCTAAATTTTACTCACTCAAATAAAGCCTAAATAAACTCTTCTTTCACTCATCTTTTCTCATTCAAATAAAGAACTTAGAGATATTGTCCAATTTTCTAGTGGGATTCAAATATCTATATGGTGATATATGCCCAAACTGTGGAAAGAGTGTGTATGTAGAGCCTTGAAATAGAATAAATAGGCAAGAAATCAAGCAAAGGGTGGATGAAATTGTATTATATATATATATATATATATATATATATATATATATATATAATGATGTAGGCATCTAAGAATCCCAATCTTAGAGTTGAGAATCCAAATATATATCTATATAGGTAGGGGTGATTGGAGAATAGTTGAGAATCATAATCCTAACCCCATAGTTGACTATATATCCATAATATATCTATAGTAACCTAGATTACAAGATAGATATATAGGTAGTCACCGATATGGTAGCTTGTGTTCCAATTTGGTAGTTGATAGAGTGTGTTTCCTAACCCAACTTGATCAATATCCAACATGATCTATACCCAACTTGATATATAAATGGAATGAAGGGCATATACCTTAATCTAGTATATCGAGGAATGGCAACTTGTTATGTGATGGGTTTAGAATTTTATAAATGCCCCTCACACTATGGATAAGGAAAAATTTATTACCTATTTACTAATAATGACAACTCTATGAGATTTATGACCACTAAAACACAATTATATCATAGTATTTCTATGAAATAATTTTTATTTTACTCGTAGTACCCCACTAGGTTCACCAATTATTTATCAACTAAGATCCCATAAGGGAGAGGTGCGAGCATAATATTGGTTATTTATGGTAAGTCACTAAATTTTCACTTGACACCTGAAATGCAAAACAACATTACAAATTTAAATTCTAAAAGGAACGTTAAATATGTAATAAAAATAAAAAATAAATATTTGATCTTCAAACTTATATTTAGAACTATGTAATTTTTTTATTTAACCATGCTACTATAGTTAATTATCTGGATATGGTCTAAAATCATGTTAGGTAACATAATACAAACACCCACAAAGCATTCATAATAAATAGATGAAATCATAGTAACAAATTAACACAAAATCATCCTAGTATCATATCTACCTCTTTTTATTAATATAAATTGCCTAATTTTATCAATATAATAATAACTATCATCCAAAATATGTTTCACCCAATATCCCTCTATGTTATTTTATAGATAAGAGAGGAGGCTAGGGATAGTTTTAGGGGTTTGGTGAGTAATTAAAAATAGAATAAGACAAAAATATTATTAGTAAAAATCAATTATGTATTTATTTAATTGGTAAGTATCTCTAATAATAGATTGTAGAAAAGTATGCATCAATCAGTACCAATACATAAATTAAAAATAAATATTGTAAGTGCACATTAAAAAAATGCAATAGTATGTGGATAATAAGGTACACTAACATCTCCTTTAGAGATAGAATTGGATGAAGGGAAAGATAGAATAATCACTAAACTACCCCATCTTGATGAAAACTTCCATCAACCCCAAAATTTTCATGAGATAACCAAATCAAGCCTAGAAAAGGGTTTCTTTCAAGATGTCTGTAACCTAATCATTTATTTTTAAAATTTTAATATAAATGGCCTTGACCTATATCAATTTTCAAATATAATGCATGTGTATCTCAATGTTCTTTATGCTTTAGTGCTCCACTAGGTTGCAATAAATGAGGATAAAATTGATTATCACAGTAAAGTATTGAATGTTGGGTCTGTGAACATATAAATTCAAAAATAAAGCAATGAATCCAAAATAACTCATGGCTATCACTATACTCAACTTCTATAGTAGATAAAGTAATAGTATTTTACTTCTTTCATGACCAAGTCACAGGTTCTAGCCCAAGATGAAAAATGTATCCTATGGTTTAATTATATTTTTTTGTCTCTCCTACCTAAGCAATGCCTATTTATCCCCAAAAAGTTGTGTTCCCTCTAGAAATGTAACCAAAATTTGAGGATTTTCCTTTTGACTTGCACTCAATTCCATAGTTAGTAGTACCATTAAGATAGCTCAGAATGTGTTTTGCATATTTTAAATAGACTTAATGGGGGTCCTAACATTAGTGTGATACAAATTTTACTAAAAATGAAAGATCGAGATGAGTATTATTCAAATAATTAAGACTTTCCTCTAAATTCTTATAGACCATATCAACAATTGAAGGAGAAAAACACTTGGTAGAGTGTGGTTTTTCTGATCCAAAACTCAAAAGTTTTGGTTGAAAGATAACCCAAGAAATAAGAACAACATAATTCAAATAATTCTATCTCTGAGAAGAGATGTTTTATTAATCAAATTTGGAGACCCAAACATATGCCTATCTTTGAGAAGAGATGTCTCATTTCCATTTTAGGTTACATGTTCATTTATACATGTTCTTAAGGTGGGATAAAGATGTGGAAGGTCACTAGTCTCAAGGGAGATTAAGTGGTTTGATTTCCATGATTTACAACAATACAAAATTTGAGGAATTAATATTTTTAATAACTTACTATTTTTATACTGCACTCGTAAAATTAAAATTTGGGGCACTTCAATTGGGGTTTTAGGGGTCAAAATACATCAAGTATAGATATATTACATCTCAACACATTCTCTTCATTTTTACCTTTCCAATGGTTCAAACAACAAGTCAATTGGAGCTACGGTGTAAAAGTTATGGCTCTTAGATGTTCTGTCATCAATTGGGGTGGATCCGTCACCCAAATTGTCACCTGGATTGTTGTCTAGATCATTCCTCCCTCCTTGAGAAGAAATGTTCCCCATTGCATTAAGATTTGTCATCAAGCATGGTAATCGTATTTTTATTTGATTCCTGATGCATACTTGGAATGGATTGTGCTTTATAAAAATTTGATGGGCCCAATTATTCACCATTTCTGTCTAACCATCAGTCTATGGATGGAAGGCCATGAATTTTTTTAGCTTAGTATATATTTGCTTGTGTTATTTTGTTGTTTGTGTAGTTATGGATGCAACATCGACCCTTTTGCATTCTTTTGGCTTGACCACCATGAGAACAAATTTCTTGGCACTAATCAAAGAGATAGATGTAGAAGGTGGTACCTCAGTACCCTGTAGTGCCATGTTCCAAGAGTGAGAGTGATCCTTTGAGTTCTTGGTTCATATATGCCATGTCGATCATACATGAATGGCTGACCAGAGAGTACATCACAAACATCTAGATTGACCACATCACATAAGATCTCATCTTGGAAAGATTTTATTGCATATGAGAGAATACATTGGTGGGTGACACAGAGGTTTCTCCCTGGACTCAACCATCTAATACTATATGGCTTTGGGTGAGGCTTCATGGATAGATTTAGGCTTTTCACAACATTAACAGAGATTAAATTCTTTTGACTTCCACTATCAAGAATGAAATGCAGAGGCTTACCTTTCACCCATAACTTAGAGTGAAACAACCTTTCCTTGTCATCTAGCCTCTCCTCATGGGTTTGTGATGAAGAAACAGTGGATTTAGGCTCAGCATCTATAATCTCTTCTTCAACATCTTCAACTGCAAGGTCTGTATGAGGCAGAGTAGTGGATGTTGAGGATTGTGACTCAAAAAGTAGGGACTTGATGGCTGGACATTCTTCTTTGGAGTGAGTTCTAGATTTATGATAATCACACTACTTCCCAGTCTTTCCTTCCTTTTACTTCCAATTTTGGCCTCATGTTTGATCTTCTTTGTCACTTTTCCATTTTGAAGGCTGACTCTTCGTATTCATTCTTCCATGCTTCTAATCAATCTTCACTATGAACTTGTATGCCTCATCGAGGGTTTCCAAATTAAAGAGTTCCATTTATCCCCATATGTACCATTATAGTGTGCCACAATATTTGAGAACCTTGTGTTTCTCACTTTCTTTGATGCCTAATCTCATAGATAGAGAATAAAAAATATCAGTGTAATCTTGAACAGATTGTTCCTTACCTTGGTAAAGCTTTTGCCACTCTATATACAGATCATCATATGCTCCAAAGGGATAGTATTCTTCCTTTATAGATTTTATTAAATCATCCCAGGTAGATTCCACCTCAAGGCCAATATCATCTGCATTGAATCTCTTTTTGTACACTTCCCGCTAATTTTTGATAGGCAATGATTCTTTCAAAAGAGAAAAGGTGATCTTCTCTTTATCAGTGAATTTATTTATAGAAAAATAATATGATTATTGATCCAACCAATTTTCTACTACATCAGCATTGATTTTGCCTTCAAATGTAGGGATATCAAAATTCACCTAAACCTTGAAGGGTGTTGGGGCACTGAAATGATGTGGGGTTACAGACGAGGAGCTAGAATTTCCAATTGAGATTTTGTTGACCATTTTTGGTCCAGCAGGGAAAATCAGTGCCCTTATTCCCTTGCTATTCTGAGCTAGTCAAATTTGGGTTGCACAAGTCTTTTGACAGAAGATGAGCCAGTTCAACATTTGAAAGGGTCATAGTTTTCCTTCAGAAAAAGGACTATGGCAAAAGAAAGTCCAAAGGCACTTTTCAAAGGGGAGCCTATAAGCAAAAGGAAGTAGATCTTTTAGACTTTTGTCTAAAACAATAATTTAGAGAATCCAAAAGACCATCCAAACAAGAAATGCAAAGGAATTACCCTTCAAAAGGGTCATTTTCAACATTCCCAAAGGGCACCTACCCTTCAAGAAGGTACAAGAATGAATTTGGGACATTTTTGTAGCACCCAAGTGCCATCTAGTTTTCTTGAAGGGCACTTTTCGAAGGCAATCAAAGGAAAATACAAGGACATAATTTCTTCAAACTTTATTCTGAAGGAATTCCTTCAAACAAAAAGTTTGAAGAAATTCGGCGAGGATATGAGCAAAAACGTCTGAAGAAATTTGGAAAGGCTATGAGCAAAAAAGTCTGAAGGAAAAAAAGTAAAAAGACTAACGCAAAGACAAAGATAGAAAAAGATTTCATTCAGACTTTTGTCTGAAGGAATTGCTTCAGACAAAAAGTTTGAAGAAATTTGGGAGAAGCTGTGGGAAAAAACCTGAGAGAAAACCCCAAAGGAAGGCAAACGTCGCAGAGAGACAATTCTTGCAGACATTTTGTCCACAAAAAGAATGGCTGAGACAAAAGCCCGATCGAAGAGAAAAGACCTACAGAAATAAGCAAAAAGTAAAGGAAGAAATCCTTCGGACAAAATGCATGAAGAAATTCCTTTAGACATTTTGTTCGAAGGATTTCAAGACCAAGGAGCTTGAAGGACCTTGAAGGGTAGGTACTCTTGCAGGGGACTCTCAGCCAAAATTATGGGACATTTGTCCAAAGCCAAAGGGACAATTTCCCTTCAGGAATGATCAAGAGAAAAGAACTGAAGGAATTGCCAAGGACGGTGATGTCTCCAAAGTTGTTAATTTCAAGGAAATAGACTAGTCATTGGTTTTCAAATGGTGACGAGCATGTGAATGTCAATTTTATAGTAGGGAAATATTTGTTTGATCTTTAAATTCTTGAGCGCCAACTAGAAAAGAGCCCAGAGCGCTAAGAGACAAAGAGACAAAAGCCAACAAAAAACAAAGCAAGGAAAAGACAAAAGAGCCAACTACATAAATGGACAAAATAGTCCAAGTGGTGAAGGAAAGCATCAACTCAAGGAGTTACTCCAGCGATTGGAATAGTGCTTGCTAAGTGGTCATCAAGGGACACAAACAATGAACGCTGTAGACCATTTTTCTCCATTTTGCATTTATGAGCAGACAAACCGCGTGGGAGCCTTCAAGGAGTAGTCTTGTTTGTGGAGAAATGGCATAGCCTATATTTTTAAACACTTAAAATCAAAGTAGGAGCTGACACAACATTATCTATCAAGAAGCTTCCTCTCCCCAAGGCTCGAAATGCACATGGGCTACTTGTAAAAGGGCGCCAAAAGTCTTTTCCAAGGGAGGCACCTTTTGTTCTCTCTTCTCTCTATATATTGTAACTTCTCATTTTGAAAAGGGATCTTTTCACATTGTAAGGTGAAGTCCTGGCATTTTTCACTTAGAATCAATAAAAAATGCATTTTACCTCTATTCTGGTTAGATATTTCTCTGAGTGTGTCTAAGTGTTAGTCTTGTATTCAGTCACTACTTCCTAATGCTTGCACAGGGTTGACACCAACGCACCTGGTATCTACAAGGTGCCATT
>JARHVA010006520.1:187500-242500 GCA_037957365.1 Torreya grandis | reverse complement strand
AGATGATCCACCTTGCCAATGGATACAACATCAAATTGGTCTTTGATATCTTTGATGAAAACATTAGTAGGTGTACACTCAATAGTTTTGCCTTCACCTAAATGTGAAATCTTATATGTGAATAGGAGGTTTACAAACAGGTATGAAACATGGAGAACTTTTTTGAATACGACATTCTCCATCTCAAGTGTCCCTTCACACTCAACAACTAGAGGACTAAAATTTCCCAAAAAAATTAGTTTTGCAACATTTATCAAGATCTTAAAATATTGAGTCATCTGCCCCATATGCCAAGATACTCCTAAATCATAAATTCATTTAGACACATGTGATCATGTTTTTTCGAAAATAGTTTCTCCTATCTTTGGGTGGGGGTAGTGGGTGAGGGGAGGGAGGTAAATGGGGGTGGAGCGAATAGGGGTGATACATTTTTTTGAACTTTTATTTTAAGTATGTTTCTTATGTAAACATTGATGTTCAACATGGCATTATTTCTTATACTAATTACAAAATGCATGGTTTACAATGGAATTTGCTTTCCCTTTGCCTTGGTTTTGACTTATGGATTGATACTACTGAGCCAATTGATCACCCTTAGGGTTAGGCTTGGCATTCCCTTTTTTCTTGGTAGAGCCCTTTCTTTTAATATATTTGGGTTGTGATGTTGCAATTTTATCATTGACCATTATTTTTTTAGTGCCTTCAGGTCAAATTTCCCCAATAAAAATCAAATTTTCATTTTCTCTCTAAAGTTGTTCACATAACTTGTCAAAGTTTAGTGCCACATAAAATCCCATAGAATATCTATGTGTGTATTATTTTGAAACAAAAATTAGGTAAGGATGACCTAATTTGCAAAAAAAGTCACAATGAGTGTTTCATTGGTCTTGGTTTCACCACTCTCAATGAGTAGAAGCCTAGAGATCTTAACATGATTGATGAAGTCCTCAGTACAAACATAGTTGTCTGGACTAAGAGTAGTGAACTCATTTTCCAATTGGTATGTTCTTTCATCTTAATATTATTTCTAAAATGGTTCTCCAAGGTAGTCCAAAATTTATAAGGTTCCATGATGCCCTAAAAATGAAACTTCAATTCAAGAGTTATTGACTAACCAAAGATACCTCTAGCTTTGTCATAATGGTTTGTCCATTTTTCCATTTAAAAATATCTAAAGGTGCTTCTTATTTATTCATTTTAACTTTATAGAAAAGCTTGCTAAGGATCACATGAATAGTGTATCCTTTCCAACTACAGTAGCTAGAACTTAAGAGGATTATCTTTTCCTCCACCATTGTTATCTTAGAAACTTGAGTGAAATTAGTCATAATGTTATTTTTTAAATACACATTAAAAATTATTATAGTGATGATAAAATCACAATGGTGTAATTGACTTATAGGCAAAAGAACCTGAAAAAAGGATTTTGAGACTACAAGTGAAAATTATATTTGTATGTAATTTTAAAAAAAATAAAATATCAGTTAAAATAATTATCTTGATGAAAAATAACAATTGTGCAATCACTCTATTTCCCACTAAAAAAATTGTATTTTTTAATTCACATGAAAATATTAGTATGTGGCCTTCCCATATATATAAAAAAAATCTAAGAAACCCCTTTCAACCTATAAAATACCCTATGTTTTTCTCTGTCATTGATCTTTTTTCAAAAAAAAGAATTCCATATAGGGATAGGGATATTGAATCTAGATAGAGATTAGTGTAACTAAAGTTAAACAAAGACTACTACAATAATATATACCTACTAAATGTAACCAAAGTTATTTTTATAAATATTAGGCTAAGATTTGTTTTATTTTTATGTTCTCTGATATATGAATCTAAAATCATAAATAATGAATAGGCCCAAAGGGCATTGACTATGGATGTTTCTACCATCCCACAACCACACTGATGCATCTTTGAGGTATGTAGAGAGTGGCATTTTAGAGCTTACTACTTACTAGTGCACTACAAAATCAAATGGTTTAGAGGTTTCTTATTGAACAAAATAAAAAATCACAAGTACTGTATATATTATGAGATTAATAAACTCATTATATATATATATATATATATATATATATATATATATATATATATATATATATACAGTGTTATTTGATGGCTTGAATATTAATGGATTAAGTAAAATTAAATACCGCTTTGCTTAGAATGAAAACTCGTGTGATTTTTACAACTTATAGAACATAATTATAACCTAGAATATTTATATGAAATAAATTTACTTCAACTCTTAATATCCCATTATAGTCACCATTTTTTAATCAACTAAATTCTTATAAAGATGAGGTAATGAGCAATAGACCTTAAAAACTATATTATATTATTGTTATATTGTTTATTTGTAGTAAGCCAAAAAATATGGGATTGTATAATATTAGATATTTGAAGTAAACCACTAAGTTTGGTTTTGAAACATGAAATATAAAAAAAACTATAGATCTAAAATCTGAAAAGAATGTTGAAAATGTAAAAAAAAGGAATTAAAATTTTAGATTGATCTTTAAACCTGCATGTAGAATGAGGTCAATATTTTATAATTTTGACCATATTAAATTAGTTAGATAAGTTCTAGAATCATGTTAACTATCATAAAAAAAAATCCATAATCCTTTCATAATAAATATATAAAAGTTTAAAAATAAAGTAACAGAAATTATTCTAAGTTACATAGCTAAATTTTTTAATCAAGAGTTTTGGTCTAATTGTGCTCTCATCCACAATATGTCTCACGCACTAACCTTTCATGTTCTTATATAAATAATAAATGAGGTTAGTGTTAAGGTTTTCGTAATTAGTTACAAATAGAATAAGACAAAACTATTATTAATAGAAATCAAATAAATAGTGTCTATCTATGAATTACTAATAAATATTACAATTACATCTTAAAATCATATAATAATCTATGGATAATTAAATAAATGAATAATATGTTAAAGTGAAAAAATATATTATTAAGTTTGATAATTATTTAAATTGAGAATGATAACAAAAGAAATATATTATAATAGAAAAATTTATAATTTATTAAATAATTATAAGTGATCTCTGCAATTAACAAGATATTTTGAGAACGATAACTTTAAACATCTTTATACACACACATATATATTGTAAAATATATTTATATATTATTATTAAAAAATTAACACATATTTTTATAATTTCGAAAAAATAAGATTTAAAAATATATAATAAATATGATTAAAAATAAATGTAAACATATACAATAAAATTAAAAATTAAAAAACTAATACTTACATTGAAAAAATTAAACATTTTTAAAATAATAAATAACTATAATTAATGAGATAGTTGAGAGATTAAGCTTTTAAATTACCCTTGACCAAGATATATTCTCTTGAAGATAGAGTCTTAAAGGAATCAATTTCTTTTTATTAATGTAAAAGTATTAATTGATATTATTATAACCGGGATTATCCCTTATTTTAATATATCTAAAACATTAAACTCTAATTAAACATCATCCACCAATTAAATGAGAGAAGGGCCTTTAAATTTAAATCCTTTCCAAACCATGAAACCCATTTTTAAATGAGATTATATAAATGTACGCAAGAAATTTTATATTTGTTTACTTTTGATTTTACTAATATACTTAGCTTCTACTAAGCACTATTTAGGATCCTGCCCTGATTGTCAACATTTTTTATTTGCATATATTTTAAGATGCAGAATTATTATTTTCATTGTTCATACTTTTATGTGTATATATATTTTTGGTATTTATATTTATATATATATATATATATATATATATATATATAATCATTATTCTAGTTCTTAACATTTTATATATGTATGTATTCATTCTTGATATTTTAAGATGTGAAATTATTGATATGAAGCAAACATTTAATTTATTTAAATTATTAGTCTTTATTAAAATAAAATTATTGAAATTATTTATTTAATTTTTAATCAATAATTTTTTTTAAATATATATTATTAAAATAATTATAAAATTTATTATAAATTTAAATTATAAATAATAAAATATTTTGAAAATGTTATTTAAGTATAATATTTTCCTAACCTTATAAACACTTGTTAACATTGATAATAAATAAAAATAATAAATACAACATTACATGTGTCTTTGCTTTTATTCTTAACACGTGCACTCCACTAACCAGAAAAATGAGCGTGATAAAATAGTAATAGTGGATAGCAAACCGCAGATATTGGATAGGGATCAGTATCATAGTTTACTGTACTTGGTTGATGGAACTTTATTAGGCATAAAGGCCATTAATATCTTTTATTGGAACTTGCTATTGACAATTAATAAACCTACGAACTATCCATCCCCTATTCCATGTCTAATGTCTATTAAAATTTACCGATAATTGCACATGAGCTCCATAAGCCCAGGCCCATCATAAACGCACTTGCTTTTCCCATTTATATAAATATGAAAGATTACTATTTAAGATATGATAAAAGTTTTATTATTATTATTATTATTATTATTATTATTATTATTATTATTATTATTATTATTATTATTAATTAAAATTTTATAATAAAATTAGTCGTCATTTTTTGTGAGGATTTTTTTTGAACAAATTAGTATATAATTATAAATACATGAAATAAATTATGAAAAATCAGTAATATATTGAATGAAACAAACATAATTGAATTACAACAGTAGAATTGTAGAATCGCTAGTCTCTTCGAGGAGGCAACCTCCTTTGAGCAAACTCAATTCAATACAATTCATATCCTTCATACTAGACTAAGCTCCTATTTAATGTAATCTATCACTAAATAACTACGACTCCCCATGAATGTGGCATTAATCTACTATCACACTATTACATTCTATTATTATAATGAGTTTGAGGGATGACTTACAAAGCATATGCATCCATAGCCTTTTATTAAATAAACAAACTACAAATAGATGGTTACGACGAAGGGTCCTAACATGCCCTCCCCCTTAAAAGCTTTGACCTCAAAGCTTGAAGTGAGGAAATTGTTGTTGAATGGAAAGAAGAGGCTCCCAAGTCGCATATTCTAGGTGCATCCCTTGCCACTGGATGAGAACTTTTGTGATGACCCAATTGCGAAGGGAGCGAGAGCATTTTTTGATGATAGACTCAGGTTGTAAAATGATAGACCCTTCTACATCAAGTTTAGGAAACACTATCTGAATATTATAATTACATCCAAGTACCTTATTTAAGTAAGAGAAATGAAAAATAGGGTGCACATGTGATGAAGGTGGTAGTTCCAACTTATAGGCGACATGGCTAGTTTACTAAAGAATTTTATAAGGCCCATAAAATTTTGGAGCTAATTTATGATGGCCTTTGAGCTTCAAAAGGATTGTTTGTAGGGTTGCAGACAAATAAAAACCAGATCTCCAATTTGAAAGGATCGCTCAAAGTAGTGTTGGTCTGCTTGTTTCATGTGATTTTGTGCTATCTGAAGATCATCCTTAAAGAGGTGAAGGATATTGTCACGTGTATTGATGGTATAATCAACATCTTGGATGGTGGAGCTTTTTGGTAAATATGAAATAAGAGAAGGTGACTTTTGACCATAGACAATCTCATATGGGGTGAGTTTGGTAGCTGTGTCGTAGGAGGTGTTGTACCACCATTCTGCAAAAGGTAACTATTTAATCCACTGATGTGGTTTATTGGTGACAAAACAATGAAGATAGATTTTCAAACACTTATTGACAATCTCAGTTTGGCTATCAGTGTATGGATGATATCCCGAGCTCATTTTTAAATGTGTACCTAGATGCGTGAAGAGTTCTTGCCAAAAATTACTTGTGAAAGTAGGATCTCGATCTGAGACAATAGATACAAGAACACCATGGAGTTTAAATATATGATCAATAAATATTTGAGAAACAGTGGAAGCAGTGTAGGGATGGCCCAAAACACAAAAATAGGCATTTTTGAAAAGGCAATCAACTACAACAAGAATCATTGATTTGCCTCCAAATTCTGGGAGACCATCAATAAAATCTAAGGAAATGCCTATCCAAATATGTGTTCGAATTATAAGTGGTTAGAGTAGACCAGGTGGAGTGACTATCTCATTTTTATTGTGTTGGCAGATATCACATTCAGAAACAAATGTTTTGATATCTTGCTTAATTCCAGCCGAAAAGAAATTATGGTAAACCCACTCATATGTTTTTAGAGACCCTGAGTGTTTGACTAAAGGGGAAGCATGCATCTCTTATAAAATGGCATGTTTGAACTTGGATCCAGCTATCAAAAAAAGCTGATTTTTATATCGCAATGTTTATCCATCCCAAGTATAGTTAGATTTAGCAGATGAATCAATAGATAGTTGAAGAATGAGTTGTTGGGTTGGAATGTCATTATGCCATTCTTTTTTAGTATCATGGAGCTATGTGTAAATGGGAACAAATAAGACACATAGGTGCACTGGGTCTTCAAACTGGTGAGAGAGAGCATCATCCACCACATTTTCCTTACCTATTTTATAGTTGATCTCATAGTCAAATCCCATGAGTATGAATACCCATTTTTGTCGAAATGTGGAAGATACTTGTTCTAAAAATTATTTGAGACTCTGGTGATCTATTTTGATACAAAATGTCACCCAATAAAGTATGGACACCATTTATGAACTACATAGAGAATAGCCATCATCTCCTTATCATGTGTGGATTGTGCCAAATTATGCCCAGTGAGTGCCTTGCTAGTGAAGGCAATGGGATGATCTTACTGCATGAGTACCACACCAAAACCCATGCCACATGCATTGCACTCAATAATAAATGGCTGTGAGAAATCAGGCATGGCCAAGATGGGGGTGGTGCACATTGCATGTTTGAGGCTATTGAATGTTATAGTAGATGTAGGTGACCAGACAAAGGAGTATTTTTAGAGCATAGCCATTATTGGTGTTGTAATTTTACCATAATCTTTGACAAAGTTCTTGTAGTACCTTGTGAGACCAACAAATACATGTAGACTTTTGAATGTGGAACGTGTCAACCAAGTTTTCATAGCTTCAATTTTTGTGGGGTCAACATGAACACCATCATAAGAAATAATATGTCCCAAGTACTCGACTTATAATTTCCCAAAAGAACATTTGGAATGTTTAGAACATAAGTGGTTCACACCTAGAATGCCCAAATTTGTATCTAAGTGGTGGAGATGATCCTCCCATGTGCGGCTATAGATGAGTATGTCATCAAAAAATACCAAGACATATGTATACAAAAATGGTTGAAATACTTGGTTCATTAAGCTTTGGAAGGTGGAGGGGGATTAGTAAGCCCAAATGGCATGTCCAAAAAATCATAATGACCATCATGTGTGTGAAATATTATTTTGGGAATGTCTGCATCATGAACACAAATTTGATGATAGCCAGAGCAGAGGTCTAATTTGAAGAAAAATCATGCACTCTGTAATTCATCGAGGAGCTCATTAATGACTAAAATGGGGAATTTGTCTTTGATTGTTAGCTTGTTCAAATCCTGATAGTCAATGCAGAGTCACCAAGAAATATCTTTCTTATGAATGAGAAAGATTGATGAAGAATAGGGATTGGTGTTGGGTCAAATGACACCTACCTGGAGAAGGTCATGAACCATCTTGTCAATCTTGTCCTTGTGATGAATTAGGTAGCAGTAGAGCTGAATATTGGGGATGTACTACCAAGAAAAAATTGAATACAATGGTATTCATGGTAGTGAGGTGGTAATCCTATTGGTTCCATAAAGATAACTACATGCTTGACCAAAATGTCTTTCAAATCTGAAGGTTGGTTGGAATCCAATGGAGGAGTAGTGTGTAAAGAGAACAAGTGGGAAATGATGCCATGAGATCTATGTTTAAGAAGTTTCTCCATGTGGTGGGAGTTGATAACACTAGTAGAGCTAGGAAGAAGGCCTTGCAGAGTGTATTGATGACCATTCTCAGTGAATTGCATCCATAGTTTAGAAAAATCCCAAAGAATTGGGCCAAGAGTAAAAATTCCAAAGAATTGGGCTAAGAGTGCGTAACCATTAGGCACCCAATACAACATCACATCCACCTAAGTATAAAGCAAACATGTCAACCCTGAGGTTATAGTCACCCACAAAAATTCAAACATTATGACACCTACTTTTGCATTGTAAGGTTCCACCATTGTCAATCATTACTTCAAAGGTAGAATAAGGGTGTATAAAATAGTCTGCTTGTTTAGCCAATCGAGGGTCAATGAAGTTGTGAGTGCTACCAAAATTGATAAGAATGGTAAGTGATTATTTATTAAAAAACCATTTGACACACATTGTTTGGGGAGTGGTGACCCTGCCAAAGCATGCATAGAGATCTCAGGAGTGAAATTTGAGTGCTCAAAATCATCAACTTCTGGTGCGATCTCTTTGGTGGCATCCTCATAATCTTTTGTATCTGGTGGAGAATCAACATCTAGTAGATACAATTTTTGCTTTATACATGTGTGCTCGAGAACCCATTTATCATCATAATTATAATAAATACCTTTTTCATGACGTGCATGCTTTTCAGCTCCTGTGAGGTGTTTGATGGGAGTTGTTCTGGTGTTGGGATGTTAGAAAGAGGGCTTAGAGGGTTCCCAATTAGAAGTGTGATGCTGGAATGTATTTTTGATTTAGCGAGCTTTGTGAGACCAAAGGTTGCCATCATGGTCTAAAGTTAGAACATTTTGACCTCAGAACGGATGGGCTCTTTGAGGCCACTAATAAAACAACTCTTGAATAAATCATTGAATAACCCTTCAGTGTGATTAGCCAGCTTCTCAAATTCAATTTGATAATCAAGTATGGTGCATGTTTGATAAAGTTTGGTGAGGGATCCCATAAAATCCTTGAACAATTAGGGACCAAACCTATCCAAAAGTAGGGATACAAAATTTGTCCAATCAAGTTGAAGATTAGATTTGAGATACCAATGGTACCATTGGAGTGCATCTAGTTCCAAGTGGAAGGAAGCAATGGGGACTTTGTTGAAGTGATAAGTATTATGAAGGTTGAAGTATTGTTTGGCACAGTAGATCCAACATATTGAGTCTGTACTATTGAATTTTGGGAAGTCCAATTTAGGTCCACATGGTGGGTAGTTGGACGAAAACATAATCTTGGAAGAAGACTCATGTAATTTGTTGAGTAAAAAGGCATGGGTGTCATTCACTCCATGTACCATATCAGCTAAGTTAGTGACCTGGGTCGTCAAAGCTACAGTTTTTTCCTCCATCATCTTAGTTCCTGCACTTGTGGCTACCATAACCTCTTTTTTTGTTTTTTGCAATGGATGGAAAAACTAAAGTTAAGACACATGCAGTAAGGGAATTTTTTGATTTGGATGAAATCGAGAGGGGTAATGGTACTTTTAATAAAAAAATTCATAGTAGGAGTATGACTAACAAAGACGAAGTCAATTTGAGAAGGGAAAACTAAAAAACTAAAAAAAATATCAAAGAGGGATGAAGAAGCAGAAAAGGAAGATGAACACTGTGTAAATTTTTTGAGGCAAACAGACAAAAACTAAAAAAGTTATGATAAAACCTAAGAAAAGGGAAAAATGAGATATGTGGGAATTAGGTGTGGAATCAAGATATGGGACCCTAGGGAAAAAAAATGTGGAGAATTAGATTGTAGGTGTCCTGATAAATTTTGAGAAGCAAAAGGGTTACAAAAAGGGAGATATTGTAAAAAAAAAAAATCTAACATTGGGTTTTGGTTTTCTACTGCTCTACTGAGGTTTATGATTTTTGCTCTGCTAATAATTTTTTAATTTTAAAGATGATATGTTGCATAAATATGGCCTTGTTATGCTCATGCAGTTAAACGTGGATGATTTTGGGGGCATTTCTCTATGCATTTATCATCTGGAATGTAGCCTTCCTTGAGATTTTTACAAAAAAATTGTCCTTGGCACTTCATGTCAAATAGAAGATATTTGAGCAGGCCTTGGCATACTAGTTCATCCAATTGAAGATTCTCAATGTTTTAGAGAATAGCTTGTAGATCATATTAAAATCTGGTGTAATTCATCTAATCTTCTCACTCCTTGTTGATCGCTCTACATTTGCTCCATGCTTTCATTGGCATCGATAAGCTTTATTGGCCACTTTTTCAAGTTTTGTTGCAGGCTTCTATGCTTTTGCCTTGCAGAAAAGCGAAAGCAGAATAAGCTTCAATCAACAACTTTTGACTATCTCAACCAAGTGTTCTCTTACCAAGCTTCTACAACACACACTGGTTTCTACTCAGTCTAGTAGAAATGGACCTCAAGTTTGAAGGACTGCCTAAGGGTTTTTAAAAATATATCTGGCCACCAATTTTGTCTAAACAAGTACCGCTCTCTAAAATAAATTGGTCACGAATTTACCTCTTGGCGATAGCTCTTAGTTTTTCTCATAGGTGGGAACTAATCAATCGGGAAGTGGTCATTGGTCGTTTCACTAGTAGGTCCCCTCAATGAGCCAGCTACTTTGGGATTCATTTGATACTCTTCATAATGAGTTTTAGGGCTTTCACCCAAGCACTTCTTACATTTATGTGAATATATTTTTCCCTGATCCAGGTTAGATGATAAAATTTGAAATAGAACAAAATTAAAATGTGATAGAGTAGAAAATCATGATCTTTGATGATGACCTATTGCCAAAATGAAACTACAGATCTAGATCGTCACCCGAAAATGTTGAGAATAGATATATGACCACTTTCTGATCATCAGGGTCCAATTACGGCAATGTGAGAGCATATAGTGGGTAGCATACAGGAAAAAAAATCTTCTTGGAAAACACTTGATATCAGATGTGAGGATCCTTCGTGAACAAATTAGCATATAATTACAAATAAATGAAATAAACTATGAAAAATCAGCAATATATTGAATGAAAAAAATAGAACTGAATTACAATAGCAGAATTGTAGAATCATTGGTCTCTTCGAGGGGGCAACTTCCTTTGAGCAAGCTCAATTTAATACAATTTGTGTCCTTCATACTAGACTAAGCTCTAATTTAATGTAATCTATCACTAAATAACTACTACTCCCGATGAATGTGGGATTAATCTACTATTACACTATTACATTCTACTATTATAATGAACTTGAGGGACAACTTACAAAGTATATGCATCCATAGCTTTTTATTAAATAAATAAATTACAAACAGATGGTTATGACAAAGGATCCTAACATTTTCTAATAATTATATATTATAAAATTTAAATAGGGACTTACATTAAATTAATAATGTGCTTTTTTTAATTCTTATATTTTAATGATGTTAAAAGAGAGGAATGCTATGACATCAAGAGTAACATACCGATCTTAGCCCTTCAATACAAAGATTCACATGACACGTGGTTTCAGGAATGAGGATAATATTTCTCCTATTAAACTAGATGATGTACTTAGAGAAAATATTTATATACTATTTTATATTCGCCGAATCCACCACCATCTATAACATTTATTTATTCTTATAATAAATAAATTATAATTATTATTTATTTATAATACTACAAACACATTAACACATGCATTATATCCATTTGATGTTAAAATGATTTACGTCAACCTTTCTTCTACTGACTTACAATTTTACTTTGAAAGTTCAAAAAAATTATGTCGTTCATATCTATTTTTACTTTTGCAGAATCTTTGTTTTTCCTTTTTGTCGTTTTCCTGGCTGTGAACATACCTGATATGCATATATACCCTTTTGTACCCTAAGCTGTCGAACATTCCAATAAATTATGCAGATAAATTCCGTTGCAGAACATTCTATCTACATTTAAAGACTGTTTTTCTTGATTATTTTCCACACTTTTTACGTGTATGCAGGAGACAGTTCTCCGTACATTCCATCAGCTTTAATATATTCTCCATTTGAGTTTTAAATACTGCATGGGCCCATGATAACTGAGGCGGTTCATGAATTTATACCATCCTTTTTCTTGTTTATATTTGTGCAGAATGTTTCTCTGTGATGTTTTTACTGGTTATGTTATATTGCAAATAGCCACGTAGAACTACAAATTGAGATACAAAAGTCATATCATGATTAAAACTAAAACGAAGAATATATTAAAGTCATATCAGGATTAAAACTAAAACGAAGAATATATTAAAGAGGATGGGATGTACGAATGAGACTTGGCTCCAACCACGTAAAAAGTGTGGAAAATAATTAAGAAAAACTGTCCTTTCTTCCTTTTCTCTCTGTTTGTCCGTCCTCTTTTTTTAATTTCTTTTTCTTTTTCAGATGGGGTGTTTTGCAACGGAACTTAGGGTAGAAGGAATATACTATGTTATCAAAAATGAAAAAAAGGTGATGACAATAATGATATTAAAAGAATGCATGTATAGAGAATAATCAAGAATCTGTTATATTCATTATTCGATTAGATAGGTGTATATGTATATATAGAATAATTTTTAGAAATAATTTTTACAATTAAGAAATGAGAAGTTAGAACCGTACAATAATAATATAAAGAGTAATAGTTTGTTGATAATTAAACAAATTATTTATAATAATATGTATAATTAGTTTAATATTCTTTGTTAATGATTGAACTGAAAATAACTCTAAATTTATCACAGAATTTTATAAATTTGTTTTTACATAAAAATTTAGTCATTATATTAATTGTTTGTTCAGAGGTAAGACAATAATAAAGTTGTATGTCTTCATTACTAACTAACTATCTGATGGAGTGGTGATGAACTTCAATGTACTTAGTTTTGGCATGGAAAACTAGATTCTTCATCAATTGTAATACACTTTGGTTGTCGTAGAAGATAATTGTGAGTGCGGATGAATCAAGGTGAAGATCCTCATACGGATTGAGTCCACATCAACTCATGACCTACACTAACAATTGATTTATACTCTTCTTCATTAGAAGACAATACAACTATACCTTGAAGCTTACTCTGCGATTAAAATACTCCTGAACCAAGAGTGAAAACATAATATCTTGTATATTTTATAGAATCAACTGATCTTACCTAATCTAAATTAGAAAACCCTGTTAACTCGAAACCAACAAATTACTTATATAAAATTCCAACTTCAAGAGTGCCTTTGACATATCTAAGAAACCATTTTATAGCTTGTCAATGTTCTACATGTGGTTTAGCCATGAAGCAAGAAAGATAACTCACATCAAAACACAAATTTGGGCTACTAGTAGTAAAATAAATCAAACTTCCTACTAATTGCCGATACATTGTTTCATTGACTAGTGGTGAGTCATTATTAGTTCAGAGTTTTTTCAAACTTACATAGGTGTAGTTGTTGGACTACAATCACGAATTTTGAAATTTTCTAATGAGGATTTGACATAGTTTGTTTGGGATACAAAAAAACTATAACCAAAAGTGCAACACTGCCAAAACTCTACACCTAGACGATACTGAAGCAAGCATTGATAAGTGAACACAAATTAAATTCCAATTTTTACCTTTTTAATCAAATCAATGTTGCTTCTAGTGATGACATTATCATCAACATATAAAACTAGAATCACTATGTTATTACCAACAAATTTAACATAGAGAGCAGATTCTAAATCACATCTTTTAAAACCAGACTCTCTAAGATATTTATTAATTTTGAAATAGGGTAAGTGCATGGAGTTGGGAGATAATTCAGTGGACATTTACCATAATGCATGCGTGCTATTTAAAACTAGGCTCAAAAATACCGAACCTAAACATGTATGTGTTATAACACATATGCATTCTATATAGTGAAGAGAACACATACACACTATCTTCATATTGTACCAAAAAACACAAAACACATAATCGAAGTGGCAGATGGTTTATTGATAGATGATTTACTATTATAAATGTTAACTATAATGAATATAAATTCAAGAACTTTATATTCATTATACTTTAAATATATTTTAGTAAATATAAGAAATTAGGGCCACTCTGTATCTGAGTTGGTCTCACAATTGCATGCCTTACGATGTTCAAGATAGTTTTCAAAATCCAATGTAGCAGTACTTAGCATTTACAGGGTCTCAATATTGAATTTAGGGATTTCAGGGCATAACTTTTATGACTAATTCTAGTTTTTAAAAATATAGTCTTTTTTTAAGGTTTTTATGCCTTTCAAATTGCTTCTTAAAATTTCTAAGAGTCCTAGGTTTGTCAAAATTGAAGTTTAAAAACTATTCACTTTGAACTTAAACCAAAGTGGTGTGATTGGGGTAGCATAGGTCACATTGATGACCTGCACACATTCAATAACCATTTTGTGTTAATTTCACTTGTTCATCATCCCTCCCTCATCCATAATCACTTCCCCCTCATCACCCCTAAACACTCTTTTCTAATTTCTTATTTTATTTAATCACTCCCTCATTGACTCTCACTATTCCTCATCATCTCTAATCACTCCCTCATCATCCTTGATCACTCCCTCATTGACCGTCACCATACCTCATCATCCCCAGTCACTCCCTCCTCATCCTTCATTGATCCTAATAATTTCCTCATTGACCCTCACCATTTCTCATCATTTGTACTCATACCCTCATCATCTTTAATCACTCCCTCATTGACCCTCACCATCTCTCATCATTTGTACTCATACCCTCATCATCTTTAATCACTCCCTCATTGACACTCACCATCCCTCATCCTCTCTAATCACTCCCTCATTATTCCTAATCACCTCTTCATCATGCCTCATCATCCCTAATCACTCCCTCCTTGTACCATCGTTGTCCATAATCATTCCATCATTAACACTTGCCATCCCTCATCATCCCTAATCACTCCCTCATTAACCCTCACCATCCTTCACCATCCCTAGTCATTGTTTCATCATCCTTAATCACTCTTTTCTTTTCCCTCATTGACCCTAATCACTCCATTAATCCTCACCATCCCTCATCATCTCTAACCACTCTTTCATCCTCCCTAATCACTTCTTGATTGACCATCACCATCCCTCATCATCCCTAATGAATCCCTCATCATCCCTACTCATTCCCTCCTTGTCCCTCCTCATCCTTAATAAATCCATCTAATACCTTGATATTGGGTATATTATCTTCTTATTTTTTCCCAATTGGCTTATTTTCTAATTCTAAATATTACTCACTCAAATAAGGTCCAAATAAACTCTTCTTTCACTTATCCTCTTTCATTCAAATAAAGAACCCAAATATATTTTATGATTATCTGGTGGGATTCAAAGATCTATATGGTGATCCATGCCTAAACCATGGAGAGAGTGTGTATCTAAATCCCTGAACTAGAATAAATAAGCAAGAAAGCAAAAGGTGGATGAAATTATATTACCTACATATATAGATTGGCATTTGGGCATCTAAGAATCCTACTCCCAGAGTTGATAATCTAAATTTATATCTATATAGATAGGGTTGATTGGAGAATAGTTGAGAATCCTAATCCTAACCTCATAGTTGACCATATATCCATAATATATCCATATTAAACTAAATTTCTAGATAGATATATAGGTTGTCACCAATTTGGTAGAGTGTGTTCCAATCTGGTAGCTGATACAGTGTGTTTTTCAACCCAACTAAATCTATATCTAATTCACTCTATACCCAAATTGATATATAAATGGAATTAAGGGCATATACCTTAATCTTGTGTATTGAGGAGGGGCCATTTAGAGCTTGGGCATGGCCCAGTGGGCCCTAAACGCCAAACTAGGGCCTTGTCATACTCTGAGTATTCCCTCACCCCCAATATAGTATATCAAAGGATAGTATAGGAATGGGTCCCCCATCATAAATATATAGGGGGCACCATTCCTAAGGCCATACCCCAATATCAAATTTTCCATACCCATTAAGGCAATAAAATATTTCCCTACCTACTTCATCTATGTCAAGGATTAAGGCAAGGTAAACTTACCTTTTTAATATCTAATTTTACTTCACTTAGTAAAATATCAATAGAATATTTCCTTCTCGGTAGATAGCAAGGAAGAAGGCACAACTATCAAGGTAAGTCTTCCTTCCTTGTATCTATATGTATTTTACTTCTAGATTAATGAATGGATATCAATAGAAGCTTGCCTTCTGATAGATAGCTTTGTTCTTACCCTACCTACTTAACTATGCCCTGCTCGATAAGGCAAGGGAAGCTTCCTTCCCAATATATAGATTTTTTATTTTCATACCTATGTTTCCTTTCTATAATAGAATATTAGTTATCAAGGGAAGCTTACTTCCCAATTTATAGGTTATATATATATATATCATTTCCCTATCTACTTAGCTTTTTTTGTTGGTAAGGGAAGCTTGCTTCTTGATAAATAGAATGAGAAATGGAGTCTTGAATCATGTTACATATGTAATAAATTTAAATACCATTGAGTATGTCCTACCTCCTTTTCCTACTTGAGTATTCCCTACCTACTTTACCTGCCTGAGTATGCTCTACCCAAATGAATATTTGAGCTATATCTTGATCTTGAGTACACCCTACCTAAATACTGAAGCTATATCTTGATATTGACTATACCCTACCTACCTATCCTTATTTCCATACATACTTGGGTAATCCATACCTACCTAATTTTACTTGAGTATGACCTACCTACTTATTTATATTTCCATACCTACTTGAGTATTCCCTTCCTGATAAAATACCCAAGCCATATATTAATCTTGAATACTTGTATCTAATACTAAAAATATATATCTTACTTGACCATATCTTTAATACTTGATACATAATTGAATACCTGATTGAATACCCAAGGCATATGTTGAAAGGAGAAGGGAATTATAACCTATTTAGAGAAAGAAGTGACTAGGGATAGTTGACTAATCTCATCTGTTGTATCTAAATCAGTATGATCCCCATCCCCTTCCCCATAAAGATAAAGGAAAGGAAAGGAAAATGGAGGGATAGGACCAATCAAGAATATTCTATTTTATAATTCATAAGAGTGTAGATGCCCCCTATCTATATATGGTTATAATAAAAGGAAAGGTGCTCAACAACATTTACCTCCCCCATTAGGAAATTTTTATTCTAAGACTACATGCTCCATATATCAATAATTTAATCTATAGGGTTCACTCTTTGAAATAAATAGAGACCCCTAGAGAAGAGATCCTATGATCTATTGATCCCTTGATTCTAAGACTTAACCCCATATCCTAATCAATATTTATTAATCATAGAACTAAAAGGGCACTAAGATAATAGTTGGCTAGGTTTTTGACCATAGCAGAGGAAAGAAAGATTGTTATCAACACTATACCCTAAGTAAATATGGGTCAATAAACCATATATATTAAACCTAATAATGGAGGTACTTACCTGAAGGGTCCGAGGAGGAGAGGGGGAGGAGGAAGAGCCTACCATAATGAGTAGATTGGCATACCCCCATCTCCCTTTCTGGGAAGGAGAGCCACATAGAGTTGAGTTTAATTATCTCTATATTTGGGGATGAGGGCCTAATCACCACCTGCCCCTCCCCTAATGTAATACACAATAACCTAGTCACCTCTTGTCTATAGACATGGCCCAACCATCTAGATATAGGTTTTGCAGGAACTACCCCCTATAAAATAGTTTAGTTGATAGACCATAGAATTACCTACCCATGTAGCTCAAGTTGGCCCAACTAAGACTAGTGTTGGTTGCACATATGGGTATGGTTGGGTTGGACAAATAAATACTCTATATGGATTAGATAGGGATCTAAACAACTAAATTAGAGATAGAGCTATAACATATATAATAGAATTTGATACTATCTACAAAGGATTAGGTCACTATTGGTATAGGGATACATATATCTAGGAGGTCAATTCCTCACCTCACTTTTCCATATAATCTCATCCTCATAGCGGGTCAATTCCATTCTATCATAACCCACTCTAGAATGTTATCATCTCAGCTTGTGTGTTGTGTTTTATAGTCTACTATATATATATCCTCATAGTTGGTCAATACAAATTGATAATATTCTATCTATATCTCTTAATCCTAATTAAACATATCTATATGTATCTATCTTGATTGATTAGTAGGCTTGGTCAACTATATAAAGCCTCATATCTAATCAGGTTGATATTTATCAACCTGAATTGGTAGGACCCCAATTCCCATCCCCATATAGATAAAGGAAAGGAAATGAAAGGAAATTAAATGGGAGGAAGAGTGCCTAATCAATAATAGCTAGTTAAATATTAAGAACTATATATATATATATATATATATATATATGCTCAATCAATCTCAAATGCTCATATTTAGTCCTATCTCTAATGAGTGATTGGTATTCCAATCAAGAATACCCTGTCAAATCCAAGGGATTATGTATATGCTTAATCACATCTAGATAGAGGGCCCAATATAGTCAGTTGATCCCTCTCAATTAGTAGGTTCCCCATCTAAATAAAGGTAGAGGTATGAATTAATCTTATAATGGGCTCCCCATCTAGATATAGAGCCCACATGTTAATTACAATTGATCGATAGGATCCCCATACCATCTAGATAAAGGGCCCAATTGAGAATTCTTGACTTATATAATTATATATATAGGATAGTTATTTATATCAGTATATTCATTTTCATTAAACAAAATATGGCATAGTGTACTTCTCTGGGAAGACCTTCCACTTGATTTGGTATGTTCCCTCTCAGTTAGAAATATCAATGATCATGAAATAGTGGACATGGATATGGGATATGGCCTACTCATTCTAATCAAAATCAAACATAGCATAATGTATTCAATGTAATGGATTTATGACACACCCCACATGAGGGGTATAAATATGGGTATATATCTAATCTATAGATACTACCCTAAATCCATAAAACACTAGCCCCTATATATATTTAGCTACATTTTGATCCCTACGTCTATAAACACTCACACCTTCCATCTTTCTCTCCCTCTATAACCAACAATAACTAGGTGAAAAACAACTTCCCATATATATTGAATTTGATTAATCACTTAAAATGACCTTATTATGAGATTAATGGGCATATGACACACTCTATATCCATTATTCCCATAAAAACATGCCAAGAATAATGGAATGGCATTTAGCACAACCCTATATAGTAGTGTATTCATAGTCACCACCCATGAATTACATTTATAGTCTTCGTCCCCTAAGGAGCCCCATATCTATATATGGCCCCAATGGAGTGCATTCCACCTAATGCACAATAGATCGAGAACAAAGACATAGGATGGATCATATCTTAACTCTCTACCCAAATGAATTTTCCATTAAGGCCTTTATTTTATCACCCAAAAAATAAATGTCCATATACAGATAGATAGCATATAATTATCTAGATACAAAGAGAGATCGATATATATATAGAAATTTTATATCCCATATAGGTAAATAGGACCTGTAGCGGTTGAGGGGGAATCAATATACAAAACCAAAAGGGAGGGAATTAGGGCTCAAACCATAAGACAGGTCAGGTTATCTTATAGAGGGGAGGTAAAAAAACCCTATGCACTTGGTTGTTTGATCAAATAAGTTAGTGTAGACACAAATTTTCTTAGACTTTCCATTATAACCTTAGATTGCATAAATTACCCATTGGTTGAACATTTTAAAAATAACCTTCTTATTAGTTTAGTAATTTTTAGATATATTAGATTATCTTACCCTTGTTCATCAGTTTCTTACATGAAATATCCTTATTGTAAATGTTGTTACCAACAGACCCTTTTTTTAGAAGAAAAGGGGGCCCTTTGAAATTTCTCAACTCAAAGATTTCCTGGAGTTTCAATCCCTTTCCAATCATCATGGGACCTTGTGAAACCTTGAACCTATGTTCCCCCTTGATCTGCAAAACATTTTATGATATTTTTGATGACAAGTTAGTATTTGTTGAATATCTACATAGTCTTCTATGTTTAAAAATAGTTTAGTCCTTTTTATATTCTAAATAACAAAGGGTTCTCATACTTAAAAAAATTTCACACTAAACTATGTTTTTCATATAATTATACTTGTGCATATTTTCCTAGAGTGACATCATCCCAAACCTGTTAGACTTGTTAGATCCTAGACCTGATAGAATGTTTGACTTTTCATATCACAGACCTATCAACCTTGTCAGTCTCCTAGGTCTATCATAAGTATCATATCCTAGGAGATATTGACCAATGAGACCACTTGAGTGTTACACTCTCACACCTATCATAGGTGTCAGATACTAGGATATCCCAACCAATGAGGAAATGCCACATGGAACCTATAATAAATGTCATTCTCTCAAACCTATCGGAAGTGTTAGATCTAAGGAGATCCCAAAAAATGAGAAAATTCCACAAGGAATGTGATAAAAGTGTCAGTCTCCAAAGGGTATCAAAACTATTATAACCCTTATATCCCAATGAATGAGAAAGGGCCATGTGGCCATTATATATAGAATTATATAAATGGCTCGAGAGTGTATGACTAGACTAGATAAGGAGTAAAATTAGAATCTAAATCCAACTATAGGATTTGACATGTCATCTTGCTACACCAAGCCACCCATTTAGCTCTCAAACATGTGAAAGTGTGGTACCCATACATGCTTAGGTGGCATCCATTACAAATAGGACCAACTACCAACAGAGAGGTGGAACAAGTTGAAACCACCTGAGATCCCATAGAATAAAAATAGGTGTGTGCCTACCATGATCCTCACATTAATTAAATGGGAAATTGGTACCCAATTGGATAATTTAGAATGTGTCATCATAGTTTTTAAATCTAAATGGGGAATGTATATTTTAAATTATTGAATTAATGTCAATTGAGAAACCACTGAGTATATTATGCCACCAACTCAATTTTTAATTTGCACAACCTGAGCACTAAACACCATTAATACATGAGATATTTGAGGAGCCCTATAATTACCTAAAGATGAATTGATTTACCATTATTGCACCCAATTTCCTAGAGTTTATCTCCTCATTTTTATTTCATTATTGTGCCATTTGTGCCCTCCTTGTTTAGATTATGTTGCTATCAAGAAAAATATGTTCGCCATGGCTTATATTTTTTGGGATACCTTCAAAGTATATTATAATCTCCTATATTTCATTACCATATAAAAAATAAAAATATAGATCCATTGGCCAACACCCATAAGATATATGATGTTTTGGAGGACATGGAAGTTGTTGTTGATGTCAAGTGGGTCAACAAGGAGGACAACATCTCCACACTATCCACACCTTCTAGTAAAGGGTTCATGATGGGATGATCTTGTTGAATCACTTGTGTGGGGTAATAAACTATGTGCACATTGATCTTATCTAGTTTCCCCTCATCAACATTATCCTTAAATGAGAGGAGATCCTAGACCTCAGGAGCACTATCAACTTCTAACTAGTTCATAACATCAAGGAATCCCATGATGGTGGTAACTTCTACATGATGAGTTACCTAGTGGATTTCATCTATGTCACCCTTGTGTTCAAACATTCCATGCTCCCACCATGGACTTGTGGGGTCATTGCAGTGCATGTAGTGTTTTATAGACTATATGGACACTACCATAAAAATTGCATACAATAGTTATATGAATCATTCTACTTGGTGACATACATGTTCATTAATGATATGGTCATGCCTTGGCTCTAAAATGTGATTAGATAGTCCCTTCACACCATTGATGATTATTGGTATTACTAAGATGATACCATCATCTAGGTAGTAAGCATCTGTATGTCCCCTCTCCTCCTAGACTATTAGGTTTTGGACTAATTGCCTGAGCAGGAAATACCCTATCAACTAGTGGAAGGCAATTTCAACCACTAAACTAGATTATAACAAAAATATTACTCGACCTTCCCCATCATCATCTTCCCACATGTATACAAAAATCTAAATTCATTATAAAATATGTCAATGTGTAGGGATTCTTATGCATTGGGTAAAGTAGAGCACAACTAATGGGACCCTCATCATGTCATTAAGGCTCATGTGGGAAAGTACCAATCATGCCTCAACATAATTGATATCCATGTGCCCCATATTAATGATGAGGTTCCCCTCAACCGTAAAAATTACAATGAGGTGGAGCCCAATTTCAATAAGAATAATAAAAGAACAAATTAGACATAGCCTAAGCTATCCATTTAGAGTCTTCCATCTCCATTTCTTCCACCTTGACTAACCTAAGAACCTACATTGACTCAGACTAGGGGATACATTCAATCAGATACAAATTATTTTAAAATATGATAATCCATGGGATCCCATCTCCTTCTCCTCCATGGGTTTCACCTCCCCTAGTATCTGCTCTAGCTCCATCTCCTCCATGAGTTACAAAAAACTTGGTTTACAATGGCATTTAATTTCCCTTTGCCTTGGTTTTGACTTATGGAATGATTCTACTGAGCCAATTGATTTCCCTTACGGTTAAGCTTTTCTTTTCATTTTTTCTTGGCAAGTCCCTTTCATTTAAAAGAGTTATGTTGTGATGTTGTAGTTTTATCAATTACCATTATTTGCTTTAGTGCCGTCAGGTTGAATTTCCCAAATAAAAATCAAATTTTCATGTTTGTTCACATAACTTGTCAAAATTTAGTGCCACGTAAAATCCCATAGAATCTCTATCTGTGTATTAGTTTGAAACAAAATTAGGTAAGGATGACCTAATTTATAATAAATAGTCACAATGAGTTTTTCATTAGTCTTGGTTTCACCAATCACTATGAGTTTTTCATTGGTCTTGGTTTCACCAATCTCAATGAGTAGAAGCCTCAAGAGCTTGACCTAAGTGATGAAGTCCTAGATACAAACATAGTTGTATGTACTAATAGAAGTTAACTCATTTTTTAATTGGTATGCTCTTATCTTAATATGATTTCTAAAATGGTTCTCTAAAGTAGTCCAAACTTTATAAGGTTCCATGATGCCTTGAAAATAAAACTTCAATTCAGGAGATATTGAATAACCAAAGATGCCTCTAGCTTTGTCATAATGGTTTTGCTATTCTTTCCATTTAAAAATATATAAAGGTGCATCTTGTTCATTCAGTGTAACTTGATAGAAAACTTTGCTAAAGATCACATCAATAGTGTATCCTTTCCAGATGAAGTAGTAAGAACTTAAGATGATTATCTTTTCCTCCACCATTGCTAGCATAGAAACTTGAGTGAAATTAGCCATAAAGTTTTTATATTTTCTTTTTTAAACACAGGTTAAAAATTATCATATTGATGTTAAAATCACAATGACGCAATTGGCTTATAGGAAAAAGAACTTGAAAAAAAGATTTTGGAAATACAAGTGAAAATTATATATATATATATATATATATATATACAAGTTAAAATAATTGTCTTGATGAAAAAATAACAATGGTGCAGTCACTCTATTTCCTAGTAAAAAATTGTATTTTTTAATTCACACAAAAGCATTAATATGTGGCCTCCCCATACAAATCAAAAAAAAACTAAGAAAGCTCTTTCAACCTATAAAATACCCTATGTTTTCGATTTAATTGTTATTTTTTCAAAAAATATAATGCCATATAGGGGTAGTGATATTGAATCTAATATATATATATATATATATATATATATATATATATATATATATATATATATATATATATATATATATATATATATATATATACAAGTTAAAATAATTGTCTTGATGAAAAAATAACAATGGTGCAGTCACTCTATTTCCTAGTAAAAAATTGTATTTTTTAATTCACACAAAAGCATTAATATGTGGTCTCCCCATACAAATCAAAAAAAAACTAAGAAAGCTCTTTCAACCTATAAAATACCCTATGTTTTCGATTTAATTGTTATTTTTTCAAAAAATATAATGCCATATAGGGGTAGTGATATTGAATCTAGATAGAGATTACTGCAACTAAATTTAAATAGAGAATACTACAACAATATAGATCTACTAAATGTAACCAAAGTTATTTTTATAAATATTAGATGGAGGTATGTTTTATTTTTATGTTATTTGATATATGAATCTACAATCGTAAATAGTGAATATGCCCAAAGGGCATTGATTATGGATGTTTCTACCATCCCACAACCATACTGTTAAATCTTTGAGGTACGTAAAGAGTGGATTTTTAAGACTTATTGCTTATTGATGTATTACAAAATCTTTAAAAAAATAAAAAATCATAAACACTTTATATATATATATATATATATATAAAGATTCACACACACTCTCACTCTCTCTCTCACACACACAGGGCAATACACCTCACATCATGGTTTAACTAAAATTACTAATCACTTTGCCTAGAATGACAACTCATGTGATTTTTACAAATTATAGAATATAGTTATAACCTAGAGGATTTATATGAAACAAATTTACTTCAAATCTTAGTATCTATTAGAGTCAGCAATTTTTGATCAACCAAATTCTTATAAAGGTGAGGTAAGAGCATAATATTGGTTATTTTTAGTAAACCACAAAATATGGGATTGTATAATATTAATTATTTGTAGTAAACCAACGAATTTGGGTTTGAAACTTGAAAAAAAAATGCAGATCTTAAAATCTGAAAAGAATGTTGAGAATGTAGAAAAAATGAATTAAAATTTTAGATATGATCTTTAAACTTGAATGTAGAATGCGGTGAATATTTTATAACTTCAACCATATTAAATTAGTTAGATAAGGTCTAGAATCATATTATCTATCATTAAAAAAACACTCACAATCCTTTCACAATAAATATATAAAAGTTTAGAAATAAAGTAATACAAATTAATCCACGTTACATAGTTAATTTTTTTAATTAGAATTTTTGACCTAATTATACCAATATAATAATAGCTCTCGTCTACAATATGCCCCACCCACTAGCCCTTTATTTTCTTATATGGACAATAAATGAGATTAGTGTAAGGGTTTTATTGAGTAGTTACAAATAGAATAAGATAAAACTATTATTAACAAAGTCAAATAAGTAGTTTCTATCTATGAATTATTAAAAAATATTATAATTGCATCTTAAAATCATATAATAATATATAAATAATTTTATAAATTAATAATATGTTAAAGTGAAAAATATATTATTAAGTTTGATAATTATTTAAATTAAGAATGTTGTGACAAATATATTATAAAAAAATATATTACATTGAAAAATTAAATTTATTAAATAATTATAAATGATCCTTGTAATTAATTGGTATGTACATTTTAGATAAATTTATGTAAAAAATACTAACAAATATTATTTTTAAAACATCTATTACACTTTTATTATAAATTTAATAAATCTTAATATTTTTTATACATATATATTAATTGTAAAATATATGTATATATCATTATTAAAAAATTAACATATTTTAATAATTTTGAAAGTAAATGTAACTAAAAGTAAATGCAAACATATACAATAAAGTTATTAAAATTTAAAAAAATGAAAAAAAATTGAACAAATGCACTAATACTTACATTGAGAAAATTAAACATCTTTAAGTAGAGAGATTTGGCTTTTAATTAACCTGACCAAGATATATTATCTTGAAGATAGAGTCTTAAAGGAATCGATTTATTTTTATTAATCAGTTTAAAAGTATTAATTGATATTATTATAACCGGGATCATCCCTTATTTTAATATATATAGAACATTAAGCTTTAATTAAACATCATACACCGATTAAATGAGCGAAGGGTCTTTAAATTTAAATCCTTTCCAAACCGTGAAGCCCATTTTTATATGAGGATATATAAGTGTACGCAACAAATTTTATATTTGTTTACTTTTGTTTTTTCCTACTTAGCTTCTATTGAGCATTATTTAGGATCCTGGTATTTTAAGACGTGGAATCATTGTTCTGATTTTTTGTGTATATATATATATATATATATGGGTTTTTTTTAAATGTAGAATTATTGTTTTGTTATTAATATTTTTTATATACTTTTGGTATTTTAAAATATGGAATCATTATTTTAATTGTTAATATTTTTTATACGTATAAATATTTTTGATTTTTTTAAATGTAGAATCATTATTTTAGTTGTTAGCATTCTTTATATACATATATATTCTTAGCATGTTAAAATGTGGAATCATAAATATGAAACAGATATTTAATTTATTTAAATTATTAATTTCTACTAAAATAAGATTATTAAAATTATTTATTTAGTTTTTAATTAATGAAAATCTTTCAAATATATATTATTGTAATAGTTATAAAATTTATTATGAATTTAAATTATAAATAATAGAATATTTTGGGAATGTTGAGTGGTTATTGATTCAATTGGTGAAGTTGTATGGTTCACAAAAAAATCATCAAAGATGAAATCTTGTTCCTAGAAAAACCTTACACGTGAAAAGGGATGAAGTCGAGATCATACCCCTAATGACTTTGGTAGAATAGATACCCCTCAATCCTTGACTCTTAACTAAGATCACTACGTATAATGTGATTCACAAAAAAAAAAAAAAAAAAAACATATTATTTTTCTACCCTTATAAACACTTATTAACATTGACAACATATAAAATTATTAAATACAATATTACACAGGGCTTTGCATATATTCTTAACACATGCACTTCACTAATAAAAAATGATTGTGATAAAATAGCAATAATGAATAGCAAGCCACAAATATTGGATAGGGATCAATGTTATAGTTTACTGTATTTGGCAGATGAAATTTTATTCTGCAAGGAGGCCATTAATGTTATTTATTGGAAATTGTTATTGACAATTAATAAACTTAAGAACTATCCATCCCCTTTTTTGTGTCTAATGTCTATTAAAGTCTACCGATAACTCTGCATTAACCTCATGCGCTACCCTTGAAAGTAATTATTGTCAAAATTGTATATCCAATTTTTATTTTTATTTTTTTTATGAAATTATTCTTTAACTATATTATTAAAATTTTATATAAAGTTGTTTGCCATTCTCTAATAAATATATATTATAAAATTTAAATAAGGATTTATATTAAATTAATAATAAATTATTTTTAATTCTTGTATTTTAATGATGTTAAAGAGATGAATTCTATGATATCAAGAATAACATATTGATTTGAGCCTTATAATTTAAAAACCCACATGATACGTGGTTTCATGGCAGTGAGGATAATATTAGATAACATATTTACAGAAAATATTTATATATTATTTTATATTTACTGAACCCACCACTTTCTAACTTTTGTTTATTCTTGTCAGAAATAAATTATAATTTTTATTTATTTATAACTTTACTAATGCATTAACACATACATTATATCCATTTGATGTTAAAACTATTTATATTGTTATTATAAAAGCTATAAATATTACAATTTAAACATATTTAAGATAATTTTTAATTTAATTATTTCCATTTCAACATTCTTAATTCCAACACTCCTAACTCTCATCATGAAATAATTAGGATTATTTAATATTATTTTTTAATTGTTTCTAAAAATTTATGCAACCTTTCTTCTACTGACTTTATGTGAATGTTTGTTTTTTCTTTATGTCATTTTCCTAGCTGTAAGAATATTATTTTTTTTAACCTTATAAACACTTAATAATATTGACAATATGTAAAAATATTAAATACAATATTACACGTCTTTGCATTTATTTTTAACACAATACACTCCACTAACCAAAAATAATTTTATAGGAAATAGCAAGCCACAAATATTGGATAGGGATCAGCATCATAGTTTACTTTTTCATACACAAATGTCAAAACAATACCAAAAAAAAAAAAGTTTTTTTTTTTTTTCTTCTTCTTCTTCTTTTAAGTGAATAATTATTGTTTAGTGTATAATAAAAAATTACGCTTGAAAGTAATTATTGTCAAAATTGTATGTTCTTTTTTTATTTTTTTAATGAAATTTTTATTTAAATATATTTTTAAAATTCTATAAAAAATTATTTGTGGTTTTTTAATACTAACGTATTAACACATACATTATATCCATTTGATATTAAAACGACTTATATTATTATTATAAATGCTATAAATATTTACAGATAATTTTTAATTTAATTATTTCCATTCCAACACCTAACCCAAACAATATTATTTTATAATTATTTTTTAAAATTTATTCAACTTTTCTTCTTCATATCCATTTTCACTTTTGCAGAATGCTTGTTTTTAATTTATGTCGTTTTCCTCGCTGTGAAAATACCTGATATGCCTATAAACCCTTTGTACCCTAAGTTGTAGAACATTCAATCTACATTAAAGACTCTTTTTCTTGATTATTTTCCACACTTTTTACGTGTATGCAACAGACAATTCTCCATATATTCCATAAGCTTTAATATATTCTCCGTTTCAGTTTTAATCCTAATATGGCTTTTTCTCTCCAATTTCGAGTTACCTGGTACATGTCCAATGTGATTTTAAATACTGCATGGGCCCATGATAACTGAGGCGGTTCATGAATTTATATCGTCCTTTTTCTTGTTTATATTTGTGCAGAATGTTTCTCTGTGACGTTTTTACCGGTTATGTTATATTGCAAATAGCCACGTTGAACTACAAATTGAGGAACAAAAGTCATATCAGGATTAAAACTAAAACGAAGAATATATTAAAGAGGGTATTTCTCTACGCGTTTATCATCTACAGTGTAGCCTTCCTCAAGATTTTTACAAATGTTTTGTCCTTGGCACTTCATGTCGAATAGAAAATATTTGAATAGGCCTTGGCGTACTAGTTCATCCAATTGAAGATTCTTAATGTTTTGGAGGGTAGCTTGTAGATCATTATAAAATCTGATGTAATTCATCTAGTTTTCTCACTCCTTGTTGATCTCTTCTACACTTTCTCCATCCTTTCATTAGCATCGATAAGATTTCTTGGCCACTTCTTCAAGTTTTACTACAGGCTTCTATGCTTTTGCCTTGCAAAAAAGGGACAACAGAATAAGCTTCAATCAAAAACTTTTGATTGTCTCACTAAGTGTTCTCTTACCAAGCTTCTACAACACACATTCGTTTTCAACTCTGTCTGGTAGAAATGGACCTCAAGTTTGAGCGATTGCTTAAGGATTTTTAGGAATATTTTTAGCCACCAATGTTGTCTGAGCAAGTACCACTCTCTAAAAAAATTTAGTCACAGATTTATCTATTGGCGATAGCTCTTAGTTTTCCTCACAAGTGGGAACTAATCAATCGGGAAGTGGTTGTTACCTATTTCACTAATAGGTCCCCCCAATGAGCCAACTACTTTGCGGTTTCTGTGGTACTCCTCACAATGAGTTTTAGGGCTTTCACCCAAGCACTTCTCACAATTATGCGAATAGATTTTACCCTGATCTGAATTAGATGATAAAATTTGAATTAGAATAAAGTTAAAATTTGATAGAGCAGAAAATCATCATCTTTGATGATGATTTGTTGCCAAAATGAAACTGCAGATCTAGATTGTCACATGGAAAGGCTGGGAATGGATATATACCACTTTCTAATCACCATGGTCTAATTACGGCAAGGTGAGAGCATACGGTGGGTAGCAAATAGGGAAAAAAAATTCTCCCTGGAAAACACTCGATATCAGATGTGAGGATCCTTTCTGAACAAATTAGCATATAACTACAAATACATGAAATAAACTATGAAAAATCAGCAATATATTGAATGAAACAAACATAACTAAATTACAATAGCAGAATTGTAGAATCGTTGGCCTCTTCGAGGGGGAAACCTCATTTGAGCAAGCTCAATTCAATACATTTTGGGTCCTTCATACTAGACTAAGCTCCTATTTAATGTAATCCCATGAATATGGGATTAATCTACTATTACACTATTACATTCTACTATTATAATGAACTTGAGGGACGACTTACAAAGTATATGCATCTATAGCCTTTTATTAAATAAATGAACTACAAACAGATGGTTATGACGAAGGATCCTAACATTTTCTAATAATTATATATTATAAAATTTAAATAGGGACTTACATTAAATTAATAATGTGTTATTTTTAATTCTTATATTTTAATGATGTTAAAAGAGAGGAATGCTATGACATCAAGAGCAACATACCGATTTTAGCCCTTCAATACAAAGATTCACATGACACATGGTTTTAGGGAATGAGGATAATATTTCTCTTACTAAACTAGATGATGTACTTAGAGAAAATATTTATATACTATTTTATATTCGCCGAATCCACCACCATCTATAACATTTATTTATTCTTATAATAAATAAATTATAGTTATTATTTACTTATAATGCTACAAATACATTAAGACATGCATGCATTATATCCATTTGATGTTAAAACGGTTTACATCAACCTTTCTTCTACTAACCTACAATTTTACTTTGAAAGTTCGAAAAAATTATGTGGTTCATATCTATTTTTACTTTTGCAGAATGTTTGTTTTTCCTTTTTGTCGTTTTCCTGGCTGTGAACATACCTTATATGCATATATACCCTTTTGTACCCTAAGCTGTCGAACATTCAAATAAATTATGCAGATAAGTTCCGTTGCAGAACATTCTATCTACATTTAAAGACTGTTTTTCTTGATTATTTTCCACACTTTTTACGTGTATGCAGCAGACGGTTCTCCGTACATTCCATCAGCTTTAATATATTCTCCGTTTCAGTTTTAAATACTGCATGGGCCCATGATAACTGAGGCGGTTCATGAATTTATACCGTCCTTTTTCTTGTTTATATTTGTGCAGAATTTTTCTCTGTGACGTTTTTACTGGTTATGTTATATTGCAAATAGCCACGTTGAACTACAAATTGAGGAACAAAAGTCATATCAGGATTAAAACTAAAACGAATAATATATTAAAGAGGGTGGGATGTACGAATGAGACTTGGCTCCATCCACGTAAAAAGTGTGTAAAATAATTAAGAAAAACTATCCTTTCTTCTTTTTCTCTCTGTTTGTCCGTCCTCTCTTTTTTAAAGTTCTTTTTCTTTTTCAGATGGGGTGTTTTGCAACGGAACTTAGGGTAGAGGGAATATACTATGTTATAAAAAATGAAAAAAATGTGATTACAATAATGATATTAAAAGAATGCATGTATAGAGAAGAATCAAGAATCTGTTATACTCATTATTATATTTATATATATAAATAATTCTTAGAAATAATTTTTACAATGAAGAAATCAGAAGTTAGAAATGGATTTGACCCGTACAATAATAATATAAGGAGTAGAATTTGTTGATAATTAAATATATTATTTATAATAATATGTATAATTTAATATTCTTCGTTAATGATTGAATTGAAAATAACTTTAAATTTATCTCAGAATTTTATAAATTTGTTTTTACATAAGTTTAGTCATTATATCAATTGTTTGTTCAGATGTAAGACAATAATATAGATGTATGTTTTCATTACTAACTGTCTGATGGAGTGGTGATGAATTTCAATGTACTTAGTTTTGGCATAGAAAACTAGATTCTTCATCAACTTTAATGCACTTTGGTTGTCACAGAAGATAGTTTTCAGTGCGAATGAATCAATTTGAAGATCCTCATACGGATTGAGTTCACATCAACTCACAACCTGCACTAACAATTGATTTATACTCTACTTCATTAGAAGACAATACAACTATACCTTGAAGCTTACTCTACCATTAAAATACTCCCGAACCAAGGATTGAAAACATACTATGTTGTATATTTTATAGAATCAATTGATCCTACCTAATCTAAATCAGTATACCCTGTTAACTCAAAACGAACAAATTACTTATATAAAATTCCAAATTCAAGAGTGCCTTTGATATATCTAAGAACCCATTTTATAGCTTGTCAATGTTCTTCATGTGGTTTAGTCATGAAGCAAGAAAGATTACTCACTACAAAACACAAATATGGTCTCCTAGTAGTAAGATAAATCAAACTACCTACTAATTGTTGATACATTGTTTCACTAACTAGTGGTGAATCATTGTTAGTTGAGAGATTTTTTCCAACTTCCATAGGTGCAGGTGTTGGACTACAATCATGAATCTTAAAATTTTATAATAACGATTCTATAGTTTGTTTGGGATAAAAAATATATAACCAAAAGTGCAACACTACAAAAACTCTACACCTAGACGATACTGAAGCAAGCATAGATCAAGGAACACAAAATAAATTCTAATTTTCACTTGTTTAATCAAATCAATGTTGCTTCTAGTGATGATAATATCATCAACATATACAACTATAATCACTATGTTATCACCAACTAATTTAACATAGAGAGTAGATTCTATATCACATCTTTTAAAACTAGACTCTCCAAGATATTTATCAATTTTTAAATAAGGTAAGTGCATGGAGTTGGGGGATAATTCAGTAGACATTTACCATAATGCATGTGCATTATTTAAAACTATGCTAAAAAATTGAACCTAAACCTGTATGTGTTATAACACGTATGCATTTTATATAGCGAAAGGAACACATATGCATTATCTTTAGATTGTACAAAAAAACACAAAATACATATTTGAAGTGGTAAATGGTCTTGTAATTGATGATTTTCTAATATAAATGCTAAGTATAATGAAAATAAATTCAAGAGCTTTATATTAATTATACTTTAAATTTATTTTAGTAAATATAAGAAATTAGGGCCACTCTATATCTAATCGATTTGGTCTAACCATTGCATGCATTATGATGTCCAATACAGTATTTCAAAATCCAATCTAGTTAGTAATTAACATTATCAGGGTCTTAGTATTGAACTTAGGGATTTTAGGCATAAATTTTATGATTGATTCTATTTATTGTAAATATAAAGTCTTCTTTATATGTTTTTATGCCTTCCAAATTACTTCTTGGCATTTCTAAGAGTCATAAGTTTGTCAAAATTTAAGTTTACAAACCATTCACTTTGAACTTAAACCAAAATGGTGTGATTGGGGTAACATAGGTCACATTGATGACATACACACATCCAATGACCATTTTGTGTTAAATTCACTTATTCATCATCCCCCCCTCATCCATAATCACTTCCCCCTCATCTCTCATCACCCCTAATCACTCTCTTTTCATTCTTTATTTTACCTAATCACTCTCTCATTGAATCTCACTATCCCTCATCATCTCTAATCACTCCCTCATCATCCTTGATCACTCCCTCATTGACCCACATTGTACCTTATCATCCCTAATCATTTTTTCATCATCCCTAGTCACTCCCACCTCATCCCTCATTATCCCTAATCAATTCCTCATTGACCTTCACCATCCCTCATCATTCGTACTCACACCCTCATCATACTTAATCACTCCCTCATTGACCCTCACCATCCCTCACCATCCCTAATCACTCCCTCATTGTCCCTAATCACCAAGTCATCATCTCTAATCACTCCCTCTTCATTCCTCATCATCTATAATCATTCCATCATTAACCTTCACCATCCCTCATCATTTATAATGATTCCATCATCATCTCTAATCACTCTCTCATTGACCCTTGTCATCCCTCACCATCCATAATCATTGTTTCATCCTCCTTTGTCATCCTTAATCACTACTTCCTTGTCCCTCATTAACCCTAATCACTCCATTAATCCTCACCATCTCTCATCATCTTTAATCATTCTTTCATCCTCCCTAATCACTTCATCATTGACCCTCACCATCCCTCATCATCCCTAATGACTCCCTCATTATCTCTCATTATCTCTACTCATTGCCTCCTCGTCCCTCATCATCCTTAATAAATCCATCAAATACCTTGATGTTGGGTGAAATAACTTTTTTTTATTCCCAATTAGATTATTTCCCAATTCCAAATTTTACTCACTCAAATAAGGCCCAAATAAACACTTATTTCACTCATCCTTTTTTATTCAAATAAAGAACTCAGAGATATTGTCTAATTTTATGGTGGGATTCAAAGATCTATATGGTGATCTATGCCCAAACTATGGAGAGAGTGTGTATGTAGAGCCTTGAAATAGAATAAATAGGCAAGAAATCAAGCAAAGGGTGGATGAAATTGTTTTACTTACATATATAGATTATGATTTAGACATCTAAGAATCCCAATCCCAGAGTTAACAATCTAAATATATATCTATATAGATAGGGGTGATTGGATAATAGTTGAGAATCCTAATCCTAACCCAATAGTTGACTATATATCCACAATATATCTATAGTAAACTAGATTACCAGATAGATATATAGGCAGTCACCAATTTGATAAAGTGTGCTCCAATCTGGTCACTGATAGAGTGTGTTTCCTAACCCAACTTGATCAATATACAACATGATCTATACCCAAATTGATATATAAATGCAATGAAGGGAATATACCTTAATCTCGTCTATTGAGGAGGGGAAACTTGTTAAGTGATGGGTTTATAATTTTAGAAATGGCCCTCACACTATGGATAAGGAAAAATCTTTTACTTATTTACTAATAATGACAACTTTGTGAGATTTATGACTACTAAAACAGAATTATAGCATAGGATTTCTATGAAATAACTTTACTTTTACTCATAGTGCCCCACTACGATCACCAATTATTTATCAACTAAGATCCCATAAAGGAGAGGTGCAAGCATAATAATTGTTATTTATAGATTGTGTTTCCTAACCCAACTTGATCAATATAAAACATGATCTATACCCAAATTGATATATAAATGGAATGAAGGGCATATACCTTAATCTCATCTATTGAGGAAGGGAAACTTGTTAAGTGATGGGTTTAGAATTTTAGAAATGCCCCTCACACTATGGATAAGGAAAAATCTTTTACGTATTTACTAATAATGACAACTCTGTGAGATTTATGACTACTAAAACACAATTATAGCATAGGATTTCTATGAAATAACTTTACTTTTACTCATAGTGCCCCACTACATTCACCAATTATTTATCAACTAAGATCCCATAAGGGAGAGGTGCAAGCATAATATTGGTTATTTATAGAGTGTGTTTCTTAACCCAACTTGATCAATATACAACATGATCTATATCCAAATTGATATATAAATGGAATGAAGGGCATATACCTTAATCTCATCTATTGAGGAGGGGAAACTTGTTAAGTGATGGGTTTAGAATTTTAGAAATGCCCCTCACACTATGGATAAGGAAAAATCTTTTACTTATTTACTAATAATGACAACTCTGTGAGATTTATGACTACTAAAATACAATTATAGCATAGGATTTCTATGAAATAACTTTACTTTTACTCATAGTGCCCCACTACGTTCACCAATTATTTATTAACTAAGATCCCATAAGGGAGAGGTGCAACAATAATATTGGTTATTTATAGTAAGTCACTAAATTTTCACTTGAAACTTGAAATGCAAAAGAAATTACATATTTAAATTCTAAAAAGAACATTAAATATATAATAAAAATAAAAAATGCATATTTAATCTTCAAACATATATTCAGAACTATGTAAATATTTTATTTAACCTTGCTACTATATTTAATTATCTAGATATGGTCAAAACTCATGTTAGGTACCATAACACAAACACCCACAAAGCATGCATAATAAATGTATGAAATCATAGTGACAAATTAACACAAAATCATCCTAGTAGCATAGCTACCTCTTTTGATTAATATCACTTGCCTAATTTTATCAATACAAAAATAATTTTCATCCAAAATATATTTCACCCAATAGCCCTCTATGTTATTTTATAGATAAAAGAGGAGGATAGGGTTAGTGTTAGGGGTTTGGTGAGTAATTACAAATAGAATAAGACAAAACTATTATTAGTAAAATTCAATTATGTATTTATTTAATTGGTAAGTTTCTCTAATAATAGATTGTAGAAAAGTATGCATCAATCAGTACTAATACATGAATTAAAAATAAATATTATAAGTGCACATTCAAACCATACAATAGTGTATGAATAATTAGGTACACTAACATATCCTTTAAAGATATAGTTAGATGAAGGGAAAGATATAAGAATCACTAAACTACCCCATCTTGATGAAAACTTCCTTCAACCCCAAAATTTTCAAGAGATAACCAAATCAAGCATAGAAAATGGTTTTTTCAAGATGTTTTTAACCTAATAACTTGTTTGTAAAATTTTTATATCAATAGCCTTGACTTATATCGATTGTCGAATATAATGCATGTGGATCTCAATGTTCTTTGTGTTTTAGTGCTCCAAGGTTGGAATAAATGAGGATAACATTGATTATCATAGTAAAGTATTGTAGGTTGGGTTTGTGAACATCTAAATTCAAAAATCAAGCATAAAATCCAAAACAACTCATGGATATCACTAAAAATTTCACTATACTTAGCATTTGTAGTAGATAAAGTAATAGTGATTTACTTCTTTCATGATCGAGTCACAAGTTCTAGCCCAAGATGAAAAATGTATCCTATGGTATACTTATATTTGTTTGGCTCTCCTACCTAATCAATACCTATTTATCTCAAAACAATTGTGTTCCCTCTAGAAGTGTAACAAAAAATTAATGATTTTCCTTCTGACTTGCACTCAATCCCATAGTTAGTAGTACCGTTAAGATACCTTAGAATGTGTTTTTCATATTTTTAATGGACTTTATGGGGGTCCTAACATCAGTGTCATACAAATTTCACTGAAAACAAAAGATCAGGATGAGTATGATTCAAATTCATAAGACTTTCCTCTAGTTTCTTATAGACTATATCAACAATTGAAGGAGAAAAACACTTGGTATAGTGTGGTTTTTGTTCTTAGCTACACCATTTTGTTGAGTGGTGTATGGTACAATATGTTGAAGTTGAATGTTTGCATATTCATAAAAGTTAATCATCTAATTTTTAACAAACTCTCCTCCATTATCTATTTTGAAATGATAATTTTTTCTCTCTGATAGGTTTTCAACAAGGGCCTTGAAAAATTGTAAGTGCTCAAAGACTTCACTTTTATTTATTAGAAAGTACATCCAATATCTATAGAAGAAAGTATAAATGATGTAAGCGTATATTTTTGTTTCTAAAAATAAGCAATGGGAAAGTATATAAGATCAATGTGAACCAACTATAATCTATCACTTTCCCTTAAAGATTTGCCTTTGGGAAATGGATCCCTTTGTTTTTTCCATGTGCATAACTGGACAAATGCCATCTTAGAAATAAAATTATGCCAAACCAATAATCATTTGATACTTATTAAATTTATATAATTAGAGATGGTTTAGGTGACTATAACATGCAAGCCAAAGTTTATTCAAGTCATTAGCATGTGCAATCATGAATTATGAAGGTTAAGTGAACACAAAATTGTCAAAACTATATAATTATGTTAGATGATCCACCTTGCCAATGGATACAACATCAAATAAGTCTTTGATATCTTTGATGAAAACATTAGTTGGTGTAAACTCAATAGTTTTGCCTTAACCTAAACGTGAAATCTTATATGTGAATAGGAGGTTTACAGATAAGTAAGAAACATGGAAAACTTTTTTGAATACCTTGTTCTCCATCTCAAGTGTCCCTTCACACTTAACAACTAGAGAACTAAAATTTCACCAAAAAATTAATTTTGTAGCATTTATCGAGATCTTCAAATATTGAGTCATCATGTTCCATATGCCAAGAGACTACTAAATCATAAATTCATTCATACATAGGGATCATGTTATTTTAGAAAGTGTTTCTCCTATCTTGGGGTGGGGGAGGTGAGCAAGGTGAGGGAGGCGAATGGAGGTGGAGCACATGGGGGGGATACATTGTTTTGAACTCTACTTCTAAGTATGTTATTTTATGTAAATATTGATGTTCAACATGGCATTATTTATTATACTAATTATAAAAAAATGGTTTACAATGGCATTTACTTTCCTTGTGTCTTGGTTTTGACTTATGGAATGATACTATGGAATGATACTACAAAATCAAATTGCTTAGAGGATTTTTATTGAAAAAATTAAAAAAATCATAATCTCTCTCTCTCTCTCTCTCTCTCTCTCTATATATATATATATATATATATATATATATATATGAGGTTCATGAAATCTTAGATATATATAGTTTGTTATTTGATGGCTTCAATATTAATTGATTAAGTAAAATTAAATACCGCTTTGCTTAGAATGAAAACTCATGTGATTTTTACAACTTATAGAACATAGTTATAACCTATAATATTTATATGAAATATATTTACTTCATCTCTTAGTACCCCATTATAGTCACCAATTTTTTATCAACCAAATTCCTATAAAAATGAGGTAATGAGCATAATATTGGTTATTTGTAGTAAGTCAAAAAATTATGGGATTTTATAATATTAGTTATTTTTAGTAAACCACTAAATTTGGTTATAAAACTTGAAATAAATAAATAAAATAAATAAAATTACAAATCTAAAATCTGAAAAGAATGTTAAAAATGTAAAAAAAAAAGAATTAAAATTTTAGTTCCGATCTTTAAACCTACATGTAAAATGAGGTGAATATTTTATAATTTCAACCATATTAAATTAGTTAGATAAGTTCTAAAATTATGTTAGCTATCATTAAAAAAATACTCATAATCATTTCATAATAAATATATAAAAGTTTAAAAACAAAGTAACACAAATTATTTCAAGTTACATAATTAATTTTTTTAATCAAGAGCTTTGGTCTAATTATGCTTTCGTCCACAATATGCCTCACCCACTAACCTTCTATGTTCTTATATAGATAAGAAATGGAGTTAGTGTTAAGGTTTTGGTGATTAGTTACAAATAGAATTAGACAAAAACTACTATTAATCGAAATCAAATAAGTAGTGTCTACTTATGAATTACTAATAAATATTACAATTGCATCTTAAAATCATATAATAATGTATGGGTAATTAAATAAATGAATAATATGTTAAAAGTGAAAAAATATATTATTAAATTTGATAATTATTTAAATTGAGAATGATATGAAAAGGTATATCATAAGAAATATATTAGAATAACAAAAATTAAAACTATTAAATAATTATAAGTGATTATTGTAATTAACAAGATATTTCGAAAATGATAACTCTTAACATCTTTTACACATATATATATTAATTGTAAAATATATCTATATTTCATTATTAAAAAATTAACACATATTTTTATAATTTTCAAAAAATAAAACTTAAAAATATATAATAAATATGGTTTAAAATAAATGCAAACCTATACAATAAATTTATTAAAATTAAAACTAAAAAATTAAAAATTAAAAAACTAATGTTTACATTCAGAAAATTAGAAATTTTTAAAATAATAAAAAACTATAATTAATGAAATAGCGGAGAGATTAGGCTTTTAAATTACCCTTGACCAAGATATATTCTCTTGAGGATAGAGTCTTAAAGGAATCAATTTCTTTTTATTAATGTAAAAGTATTAATTGATATTATTATAACCGGAATCATCCCTTATTTTAATATATCTAAAACATTAAACTTCAATTAAACATCATCCACCGATTAAATGAGAAAAGAACCTTTAAATTTAAATCCTTTCCAAACCATGAAACCCATTTTTAAATGAGAATATATAAATGTACGCAAGAAATTTTATAATTGTTTACTTTTGTTTTTACTAGTATACTTGGCTTCTATTAAGCACTATTTAGGATCCTGCCCTGATTGTTAACATTTTTTATTTGCAGCATATATAATTTTGGTATTTTAAGATATAGAATCATTGTTTTGATTGTTCACATTTTTATGTGTATATATTATTTTAGTATTTTAAGATATAGAATTATTATTTTAGTTGTTAATATTTTTTATGTGTATATATTTTTAGTAATTTAAAATATGGAAATAATTATTTTAATTGTTAACATTTTTTATATGTATATATGCTTTTGATATTTTAAGATGTAGAATTATTATTCTAGTTCTTAACATTTTGTGTGTGTATTTATTCTTGATACTTTAAATTTAATTTGTTTAAATTATTAATCTTTATTAAAAAAATATTGAAATTATTTATTTAATTTTTAATCAATAAATTTATTTAATATATATTGTTAAAATAATTATAAAATTTATTATAAATTTAAATTATAAATAATAGAATATTTTGAGAATGTTATTTAAGTATATTATGTTTTTTAACTTATAAACACTTATTAACATTGACAACATATAAAAATAATAAATACAACATTACACGTGTCTTTACATTTATTCTTAACACGTGCACTCCACTAAAAAATCGAGCGTGATAAAATAGTAATAGTGGATAGCAAACCACCAATATTGGATAGGGATCATGTACTTGATAGATGGAACTTTATTAGGCAAGGAGGCCATTAATGTCTTTTATCGGAAATTGCTATTGACAATTAATAAACCTACAAACTATCCATCCCCTATTCCATGTCTAATGTCTACTAAAATCTACCGATAATTGCACATGAGCTCCATAAGCCCAGGCCCATCATACACGCACTTGCTTTTCCCATACATAAATGTATGTCAACAAAACAAAACAAAACAAAACCCAAAAAAAAAAAAAAAACTTTTTTTTAAATGAGAGATTACTATTTAAGATATTATAAAAGTTACGCTCAAAAATTTATTAATAATATTATTAATAATTAAAATTTTATAAAAAATTAGTCATCATTTTTTGTGAGGATTTTTTATGAACAAATTAATATATAATTGTAAATATATAAAATAAATCACGAAAAACTAATAATATATTGAATGAAATAAACAGAATTGAATTGCAATAGTAGAATTGCAGAATCGTTGGCCTTTTCGAGAGGGCAACTTCTTTTGAGCAAGCTCAATTAATACAATTCATGTCCTTCATACTAGACTAAGCTCCTATTTAATGTAATCTATCACTAAATAACTACTACTCCCCATGAATGTGGAATTAATCTACTATTACAATATTACATTCTACTATTATAATGAGTTTGAGGGATGACTTACAAAGCATATGCATCCATAACCTTTTATTAAATAAACAAACTACAAACAGATGGTTAGGACAAAGGGTCTTACCATGCCCTCCCCCTTAAAAGCTTTGACCTCAAAGCTTGAAGTGAGGAAACTGTTGTTGAGTGGAAAGAAGAAGTTCCCAAGTCGCATCTTCTAGGTGCATCCCTTACCACTAGATGAGAACTTCCATGATGACCCGATTACAGAGGGAGCGAGAGCATTTTTGGATGAAAACTCAAGTTGTAAAATGATAGACCCTTTTGCATCAAGTTTGGGAAGCACTATCTGAATATTGAAATTACGTCCAAGTACCTTCTTTAAGCAAGAGACATGAAAAAGAAGGTGCACATGTGATGAAGGTGGTAGTTCCAACTTATAGGCGATAGGTCTAATTTACTAAAGAATTTTATAAGGCCCATAAATTTTTTGAGCTAATTTGTGATGGCCTTTGAGCTTCAAAGAGGATTGTTTGTAAGGTTGCAGATGAAGAAAAACCAGATCTCTGATTTGAAAGGATTGATCAAAGTAGTGTTGGTCTACTTGTTTCATGTGATTTTGTGTTATGTGAAGATTATCCTTAAGGAGGTGAAGGATATTGTCACATGTACTAAGGGTAGAACCAACATCTTGGATGGTGGAGCTTCCTGGTAAATATGAAATAAGAGAAGTTGAATTTTGACCATAAACAACCTCATATGGGGTGAGTTTGGTAGTTGTGTGGTAGGAGGTGTTGTACCACCATTCTACAAGAGGTAATTATTTAATCCACTGATGTGGTTGCTTAGTGACAAAACAACGAAGATAGGTTTTCAAACACTTATTGACAAACTCAGTCTGGCCATCAGTCTGTGGATGATATCCCAAACTCATTTTTAAATGTGTACCTAGACACATGACGAGTTCTTGCCAAAAATGGCATGTGAAAGTAGGATCTCGATCTAATACAATAGAGGAAAGAACACCATGGAGTCTAAATATTTGATCAATAAATATTTGAGCAACAATGGAAGCGGTGTAGGGATGGCCCAAAGCACAAAATTAGGAATTTTTAGAAAGGCAATCAACTACAACAAGAATCATTGATTTGCCTCTAGATTTTGGGAGACCATCAATAAAATCTAAGGAAATGTCTATTCAAATATGTCTTGGAATTAAAAGTGGTTAGAGTGGACTAGGTGGAGTGATTATCTCACTTTTATTGTGTTGGCAGATATCACATTCAGCAGCAAATGTTTTGATATCTTGCTTAATTCCAGCCCAAAAGAAATTGCGGTGAACCCACTCATATGTTTTTAGAAACCTTGAGTGTCCGACTAAAGGGGAAGCATGCATTTCTTGTAAAATTGCATGTTTGAACTTGGATCTAGATATCAAAAAAAGGTGACATTTATATCGTAATGTTTGCCCATCCCAAATATAGTGAGGTTTAGCAGATGAATCAATAGATAGTTGAAGAATGAGTTGTTGGGTTAGAATGTCATTATGCCATTATTTTTTAATATCATGGAGCTATGTGGAAATTTGAACAAAGAAGGCACCTAGGTGCACTGGGTCTTCAAACTGGGGAGAGAGAGCATCAGCCACCACATTTTCCTTAGGTATTTTATAGCTGATCTCATAGTCATATCCCATGAGTTTAGATACCCATTTTTTTCGATATGGGGAAGATACCTATTGTTCTAAAAAGTATTTGAGACTTTGATGATCTATTTTGATACAAAATGTCAGCCAATCAAGTATGAACACCATTTATGAACTGCATAGAGAATAGCCATCATCTTCTTATCATATGTGGATTGTGCCAAATTATCCCCAGTGAGTGCCTTGCTAGTGAAGGCAATGGGATGATCTTGTTGCATGAGTACTACACCAAGACCCATGCCACATGCATCACACTCAATAATAAATTCCTATGAGAAATCAAACATGGCGAAGATGGGGGTCGTGCACATTGTGTGTTTGAGGCTATTGAATGTTGTAGTAGATGTAGGTGACCAGACAAAGGAGTCTTTTTTTAGCATAGCCATTAGTGGTGTTGCAGTTTTACCATAATCTTTAACAAAATTCCTATAGTACCTTGTGAGACCAAGAAATCCCTATAGACTTTTGAGTGTGGAAGGTGTCGTCCATGTTTTCCTAGCTTCAATTTTGGTGGGTTCAATATGAACACCGTCATAAGAAACAATATGTCCCAAGTACTCAACTTCTAATTTCCCAAAAGAACATTTGGAATGTTTAGAACATAAGTGGTTTGCACCTAGAATGCCCAAAGTTGTATCTAAGTGGTGGAGATGATCCTCCCATGTGCGGCTATAGATGAGTATGTCATCAAAGAAGACCAAGATAAATTTCTAAAAAATTGGCTGAAAGACTTGGTTCATTAAGCTCTAGAAGGTGGATGGGGATTAGTAAGCCCAAATGGCATGTCCAAAAAATTATTATGACCATCATGTGTGTGAAATATTATTTTGGGAATGTCTGCATCATGAACACAAATTTGATGATATATAGAGTAGAGGTCTAATTTGGAGAAAAATCATGCACCATGTAGTTCATCAAGGAGCTAATCGATGACTGAAATGGGGAATTTATCTTTGATTGTTAGCTTGTTCAAGTCCTGATAGTCAATGCAGAGTCGCAAAGAACTATCTTTTTTATGAATGAGAAAGATTAGTGAAGAATAGGGATTGGTGTTGGGTCAAAAGACACCTGCCTAGAGAAGGTCATGAACCATCTTGTCAATCTTGTCCATGTGATGAATTGGGTAGTGGTAGGGCTGAATATTGGGGGTGTACTACCAAGAAAAAGATGAATACAATGGTATTCAGGGTGATGAGGTGGTAATCCTATTGGTTCCATAAAGACAACTGCATGCTTGACCAAAATGTCTTTCAAATATGAATGTTGGTTAGAATCCAATGGAGGAGTAGTATGTAAATAGAATAAGTGGGAAATGATGCCATGAGATCCATGTTTAAGAATTTTGTCCATGTGGTGAGAACTAATAACACTAGTAGAGATAGGAAGAAGGCCTTGTAGATTGTATTGATGACCATTTTCAATGAATGACATCCATAGTTCAAAATAATCCCAAAGAATTGGGCCAAGATTACGTAACCATTAGGTACCCAATACAACATCACATCCACTTAAGGATAAAGCAAACATGTTAGCCCTAAGGTTATAGTCACCCACAAAAATTCAAACATTACGGTATCTACTTTTGCATGGTAAGGTTCCACCATTGGCAATCATTACTTCAAAGTTGGAACAAGGGTGTATAAAATAGTCTGTTTGTTTAGCCAACGAGGGTTAATGAAGTTGTGAGTGCTACCAGAATCGATGAGAATGGTAAGTGATCATTTCTTAAAAACCCTTTGACACACATTGTTTGGGGAGTGGTGACCCTGCCAAAGCATGCATGGAGATCTTAGGAGCAGAATTTGAGCTCTCAAAATCATCAACTTCTGGTGCGATCTATTTAGTGGCATCCTCATAATATTTTGTATCTGGTGGAGAATCAACATCTAGTAGATACAATTTTTGCTTTATACATTTGTGCTTGAGAACCCATTTATCATCACAATTGTAACAAAGACCTTTTTCATGATGTCCATCCATTTCAACTCCTATGTGGTGTGTGATGGGTGTTGTTCTTGTGTTGGGATATTGGAAAGAGGGCTTGGAGGGTGCCCAATTAGAAGTGTGATGCTGGGAGGTATTTTTTATTTAGTGAGCTTTGTGAGACCAAAGGTTGCCATCATGGTTTGAGGTTAGAAAATTTTGACCTCAAAATGGATGGGATCTTTGAGGCCACTAATAAAACAACTCTTGAAGAAATCATCACATAACCCTTCAGTGTGATTAGCCAGCTTCTCAAATTCAATTTGATAATCATGAATGGTGCATGTCTGATAACGTTTGGTGAGGGCTCCCACAAAATTCTTGAACGTTGAGGGACCAAACCTATCCCAAAGTAGGGATACAAAAGTTTTCCAATCTAGTTGAATATTAGATTTGAGATACCAACGGTGCCATTGGAGTGCCTCTAGTTCCAAGTGGAAGGAAGCAGTGGCGACTTTGCTGATGTCATTAGTATTATGAAGGTTGAAGTATTGGTCGACATGATAGACCAACATGTTGGGTCTGTACAATTGAATTTTGGAAAGTCCAGTCTGGGCCCACATGGTTGGTGGTTGGATGAAAAAGTATTCTTGGAAGAAGACACATGTAATTTGTTGAGTAAAAGGGCATGGGTGTCATTCACTCCACGTACCATATCAGCTAGGTTAGTGACTTGGGTCATCAAAGCTACGATTTGTTCCTCCATGATCTTGGTGCCTACACGTGTGGCTACCATAACCTATTTGTTTTTTGTAATGGATGGAAAACCTAAAGTTAAGACACATGTAGTAAGGGAATTTTTTGATTTGGATGAAATCGAGAGGGGTAAAGGTACTTTTACTAATTTTTTTGCATAGTAAGAGTATGACTGACAAAGACGAAGGTAATTTGAGAAGGGAAAATAAAAAACTAAAAAATTATCAAAGTGGGATGAAGAAGCTGAAAAGGAAGATGAACATTGTGTAAAAATTTTGAGTTAAATGGACAAAAATTGAAAAAGTTATGATAAAACTTGAAAAAGGGAAAAATGAGATATATGGGAATTAGGTGTGGAATCAGGATATGAGATCCTAAGGGAAAAAATGTGGAGAATTAAATTGTAGTTTTCCTGATAAATTTTGATAAGCAACAGGGTTACAAGAAGGGAGATATTGTAAAAAACAAAAATTTCCAACACTAGGTTTTGGTTTTCTACTGCTCTTCTAAGGTTTTTGATTTCTGCTCTGCTAATAGTTTTTAAATTTCAAGGATGATATGTTTCATAAATATGGGCTTGGTATGTTCGTGCAGTTAAACGTGGATGCTTATGAGGGTATTTCTCTACACGTTTATCATCTACAGTGTAGCCTTCCTCAAGATTTTTACAAATGTTTTGTCCTTGGCACTTCATGTCGAATAGAAAATATTTGAATAGGCCTTGGCGTACTAGTTCATCCAATTGAAGATTCTTAATGTTTTGGAGGGTAGCTTATAGATCATTATAAAATCTGATGTAATTCATCTAGTTTTCTCACTCCTTGTTGATCTCTTCTACACTTTCTCCATCCTTTCATTAGCATCGATAAGATTTCTTGGCCACTTCTTCAAGTTTTACTACAGGCTTCTATGCTTTTGCCTTGCAAAAAAGGGACAACAGAATAAGCTTCAATCAAAAACTTTTGATTGTCTCACTAAGTGTTCTCTTACCAAGCTTCTACAACACACATTGGTTTTCAACTCTGTCTGGTAGAAATGGACCTCAAGTTTGAGCGATTGCTTAAGGATTTTTAGGAATATTTCTAGCCACCAATGTTGTCTGAGCAAGTACCACTCTCTACAAAAATTTAGTCACAGATTTATCTATTGGTGATAGCTCTTAGTTTTCCTCACAAGTGGGAACTAATCAATCGGGAAGTGGTTGTTACCTATTTCACTAATAGGTCCCCCCAATGAGCCAACTACTTTGCGGTTTCTGTGGTACTCCTCACAATGAGTTTTAGGGCTTTCACCCAAGCACTTCTCACAGTTATGCGAATAGATTTTACCCTAATCTGAATTAGATGATAAAATTTGAATTAGAATAAAGTTAAAATTTGATAGAGCAGAAAATCATCATCTTTGATGATGACTTGTTGCCAAAATGAAACTGCAGATCTAGATTGTCACATGGAAAGGCTGGGAATGGATATATACCACTTTCTAATCACCATGGTCTAATTACGGCAAGGTGAGAGCATACGGTGGGTAGCAAATAGGGAAAAAAAATTCTCCCTGGAAAACACTCGATATCAGATGTGAGGATCCTTTCTGAACAAATTAGAATATAACTACAAATACATGAAATAAACTATGAAAAATCAGCAATATATTGAATGAAACAAACATAACTAAATTACAATAGCAGAATTGTAGAATCGTTGGCCTCTTCGAGGGGGAAACCTCATTTGAGCAAGCTCAATTCAATACATTTTGGGTCCTTCATACTAGACTAAGCTCCTATTTAATGTAATCCCATGAATATGGGATTAATCTACTATTACACTATTACATTCTACTATTATAATGAACTTGAGGGACGACTTACAAAGTATATGCATCTATAGCCTTTTATTAAATAAATGAACTACAAACAGATGGTTATGACGAAGGATCCTAACATTTTCTAATAATTATATATTATAAAATTTAAATAGGGACTTACATTAAATTAATAATGTGTTATTTTTAATTCTTATATTTTAATGATGTTAAAAGAGAGGAATGCTATGACATTAAGAGCAACATACCGATTTTAGCCCTTCAATACAAAGATTCACATGACACATGGTTTTAGGGAATGAGAATAATATTTCTCTTACTAAACTAGATGATGTACTTAGAGAAAATATTTATATACTATTTTATATTCGCCGAATCCACCACCATCTATAACATTTATTTATTCTTATAATAAATAAATTATAGTTATTATTTACTTATAATGCTACAAATACATTAAGACATGCATGCATTATATCCATTTGATGTTAAAACGGTTTACATCAACCTTTCTTCTACTAACCTACAATTTTACTTTGAAAGTTCGAAAAAATTATGTGGTTCATATCTATTTTTACTTTTGCAGAATGTTTGTTTTTCCTTTTTGTCGTTTTCCTGGCTGTGAACATACCTTATATGCATATATACCCTTTTGTACCCTAAGCTGTCGAACATTCAAATAAATTATGCAGATAAGTTCCGTTGCAGAACATTCTATCTACATTTAAAGACTGTTTTTCTTGATTATTTTCCACACTTTTTACGTGTATGCAGCAGACGGTTCTCCGTACATTCCATCAGCTTTAATATATTCTCCGTTTCAGTTTTAAATACTGCATGGGCCCATGATAACTGAGGCGGTTCATGAATTTATACCGTCCTTTTTCTTGTTTATATTTGTGCAGAATTTTTCTCTGTGACGTTTTTACTGGTTATGTTATATTGCAAATAGCCACGTTGAACTACAAATTGAGGAACAAAAGTCATATCAGGATTAAAACTAAAACGAATAATATATTAAAGAGGGTGGGATGTACGAATGAGACTTGGCTCCATCCACGTAAAAAGTGTGGAAAATAATTAAGAAAAACTATCCTTTCTTCTTTTTCTCTCTGTTTGTCCGTCCTCTCTTTTTTTAAGTTCAAGTTCTTTTTCTTTTTCAGATGGGGTGTTTTGCAACGGAACTTAGGGTAGAGGGAATATACTATGTTATAAAAAATGAAAAAAATGTGATTACAATAATGATATTAAAAGAATGCATGTATAGAGAAGAATCAAGAATCTGTTATACTCATTATTATATTTATATATATAAATAATTCTTAGAAATAATTTTTACAATGAAGAAATCAGAAGTTAGAAATGGATTTGACCCGTACAATAATAATATAAGGAGTAGAATTTGTTGATAATTAAATATATTATTTATAATAGTATGTATAATTTAATATTCTTCGTTAATGATTGAATTGAAAATAACTTTAAATTTATCTCAGAATTTTATAAATTTGTTTTTACATAAGTTTAGTCATTAAATCAATTGTTTGTTCAGATGTAAGACAATAATATAGATGTATGTTTTCATTACTAACTGTCTGATGGAGTGGTGATGAACTTCAATGTACTTAGTTTTGGCATAGAAAACTAGATTCTTCATCAACTTTAATGCACTTTGGTTGTCACAGAAGATAGTTTTCAGTGCGGATGATTCAAGTTGAATATCTTCATATGGATTGAGTCCACATTAACTCACGACCTGCACTACCAATTGATTTATACTCTACTTCATTAGAAGACAATACAACTATACCCTGAAGCTTACTCTGCCATTAAAATACTCCTGAACCAAGAGTGAAAACATATTATGTTGTATATTTTCTAGAATCAACTGATCCTACCTAATCTAAATCAGTAAACCTTGTTGACTCAAAACCAACAAATTACTTATATAAAATTCCAAATTCAAGAGTGCCTTTGACATATCTAAGAAACCATTTTATAAATTGTTAATGTTCTTCATGTGGTTTAGCGATGAAGCAAGAAAGATAACTCACTGCAAAACACAAATCTGGTCTACTAGTAGTAAGATAAATCAAACTACCTACTAATTGCCAATACATTGTTTCATTGACTAGTGGTGAGTCATTATTAGTTGAGAGTTTTTTCCAACTTCCATAGGTGTAGCTATTGGACTACAATCACGAATTTTGAAATTTTCTAATGAGTATTTGACACAGTTTGTTTGGGATATAAAAGAAGTATAACCAAAAGTGCAACACTACCAAAACTCTACACCTGGACAATACTGAAGCAAGCATAGATTAGTGAACATAGAATAAATTCCAATTTTTACCTTTTTAATCAAATCAGTGTTGCTTCTAGTGATGATAATATCATCAACATATACAAATAGAATCACTATGTTATTACCAACTAATTTAACATAGAGAGTAGATTTTTTATCACATCTTTTAAAACCAGACTCTCTATGATATTTATCAATTTTGAAATAAGGCAAGTGCATGGAGTTGGGGATAATTCGGTGGAAATTTACCATAATGCATGCACGTTATTTAAAACTAGACTCATAAATACCAAACACAAACATGTATGTGTTATAACACATCTACATTCTATATAGTGAAAGGAACACAATGCATTATCTTCATATTGTACCAAAAAACACAAAACATATAATTGAAGTGGCAAATGGTTTATTAATAGATGATTAACTAATATAAATGTTAAGTATAATGAATATAAATTTAGGAACATTATATTCATTATAATTTAAATTTATTTTAGTAAATATGAGAAATTAAGGCCACTTTTTATCTGAGTTGGTCTCAAAATTGCATGCCTTACAATGTTCAAGATAGTTTTCAAAATCCAATCTAGTCAGTACTTAACATTTATAGGGTCTCAATATTGAGTTTAGGGATGTCGGGGTATAACGTTTACAACTAATTCTAGTATTTGAAAAAATATATATTTTTTAAGGTTTTTATGCCTTCCAAATTACTTCTTAACATTTCTAAAAGTCCTAAGTTTGTCAAGATTGAATTTTACAAACCATTCACTTTGAACTTAAACCAAAGTGGTGTGATTGGGGTAACATAGGTCACATTGATGACCTACACACATCCAATAACCATTTTATGTTAATTTCACTTATGCATCATCCCTCTTTCATCCCTAATCACTTCCCCCTCATCCTTCATCACCCTTAATCACTCTTTTATAATTCCTTATTGTATTTAATCATTCCCTCATTGACTCTCACTATCGCTCATCATCTCTAATCACTCCCTCATCATCCTTGATCACTCCCTCATTGACCCTCACCATACCTCATCATCCCTAATCATTATTTCATAATCCCTGATCCCTCCCTCCTCATCTATCATTGATCCTAATCACTTTCTCATTGACCCTCACCATCCCTTATCATTTTTCCTCACACCCTCATCATCCTTAATCACTCCTTCATTGACCCTCATCATCCCTCATCCTCTCTAATCACTCCCTCATTATCCCTAAACACCTCTTCATCATCCCTCATCATCCCTAATCACCTTTTCATCATCCCTCATCATCCCTAATCACTCCCTCCTTGTACCTCATTGTCCATAATCATTCCATCATTAACCCTCACCATCCCTCATCAATTCTAATGACTCTGTCATCATCCCTAATCACTCCCTCATTGACCCTCACCATCCATCACCATCCATTTTCATTATTTCATCATCCATAATCACTCTTTTCTTGTCCCTCATTGACCCTAATCACTCCTTCATCAATCCTCACCATCCCTCATCATCTCTAACCACTCTTTCATCCTCCCTAATCACTTCTTCATTGACCCTTACCATCCCTAATTGCTCCCTCATCATCCCTCATAATCTCTACTCATTCCCTCCTTGTCCCTCATCATCCTTAATAAATCCATCTAATACCTTGATTTTGGGTATATTATCTTCTTGTTTTTTCCCAATTGGGTTATTTTCCAATTCCAAATTTTACTCACTCAAATAAGGCCCAAATAAACTTTTTCTTCACTTATCCTCTTTCATTCAAATAAAGAACTTAGATATATTGTATGATTATCTAGTGGGATTCAAAGATCTATATGGTGATCCATGCCCAAACCATGGACAAAGTGTGTATCTAGATCCCTGAACTAGAATAAATAGGCAAGAAAGTAAAGGGTGGATGAAATTGTATTACTTACATATATAGAATGGCATTTGGGCATCTAAGAATCCCAATCCTAGAGTTGAGAATCTAAATTTATATCTATATAGATAGGGGTGATTTGAGAATAGTTGGGAATCCTAATCCCATCCCCATAGTTGACCGTATATCCATATTAACCTGTGTGTGTGTGTGTGTGTGTGTGTGTGTGTGTGTGTGTGTGTGTGTGTGTGTGTGTGTGTGTGTGTGTGTGTGTGTGTGTGTGTGTGTGTGTGTGTGTGTGTGTGTGTGTGTGTGTGTGTGTGTGTGTGTGTGCGTGCGCGTGTGTGTAAGTAGTCACCAATTGGGTAATGTGTTCCAATCTGGTAATTGATAGAGTGTGTTTCTCAACCCAACTCAATCTATATCCAGCTAGTCTATACCTAAATTGCTATATAAATGGAATTAAGGGAATATACCTTAATCTCATGTATTGAGGAGGGGTCATTTAGAGCTTGGGCATGGCTCAGTGGGCCCTAAAGGCCAAACTAGGGCCTTTTCATACTCTAAGTATTCCCTCAACCCCAATATAGTGTATCAAAGGATAGTATAGGAATGGGTCCTCCATCATAAATACATAAGGGGCACCATTCCGAAGGCCATACCTTGATATCAAACTTTCCATACCCATTAAAGTAATAAAATATTTCCCTACCTGCTTCATCTGTGCTAAGGATTAAGGCAAGGGAAACTTACCTTTTTGATATCTAACTTTACTTCACCTAGTAACATATCAATGGAATATTTCCTTATCGATGGATATCAAGGAGTAAATCACAAATATCAAGGGAAGTCTTCCTTCCTTGTATCTATCTTTGTTTTACTTCTGGATTAAGGAATGGCTATCAATAAAAGCCTGCCTTCTGATAGATAGCTTTGTTCTTACCCTACCTACTTAACTATGCCCTGCTTGATAAGGCAAGGGAAGCTTCCTTCCCAATATATAGATTTGTTATTTTTATACCTATGTTTCCTTTATATAATATATTATTGGTTATCAAGGGAATCTTGCTTCCCAATTTATAGATTACATATATTATTTCCCTACCTACTTATCTTATGTTGTTGGTAAGAGAAGCTTTCTTCTTGATAAATAGAATGAAAAATAACGTTTTGAGTCATGATACATATGTAATATATTTAAATACCATTGAGTATGTCCTACCTACTTTGCCTACTTGACTATTCCCTACCTACTTTATCTTCTTGATTATGTACTACCCAAATGAATATTTGAGCCATATCTTGATCTTGAGTGCACCCTACCTAAATACCTAAGCCATATCTTGATCTTAACTATACCCTACCTAAATTAGTGTACTTTAGTATGCCCTATCTACCTATCATTATTTCCATACATACTTGGGTATTCCATACCTACCTATTTTTACTTGAGTATGACCTACCTACCTATTTATATTTCTATACCTACTTGAGTATTCCCTACCTGATAAAATACCCAAGCCATATATTGATCTTGAATACTTGTATCTAATATTGACACTATATATCTTACTTGAACATATCTTTAATAATTAATATATAATTAAATGTATGATTTAATACCAAAGGCATATGTTGAAAGGAGAAAAGAATTCTAACCCCTTTAGAGAAAGGAGTGGCTAGGGATGGTCAACTAATCTCATCTACTGTGTCTAAATTAGTATGATCCCCATCCCCTTCCCTATAAAGATAAAGGAAATGAAAGGAAAATGGAGGGATAGGGCCCAATCAAGAATATTCTATATATGGGTATAATAAAATGAAAGGTGCTCAACAACATTTACCTCACCCATTAGGGCATTTTTATTTTAAGACTGCATGCCCCATATATCAATCATTTAAGCTCTAGGGTTCACTCTTTGAAATAAATAGAGACCACTAGATAAGAGATCCTATGATTTATTGATCCCTTAATTCCAATACTTGACCCTAGATCCCAATCTATCTTTATTAATCCTAAAACTAAAAGGGCACTGGGTTAATAGTTGGCTAGGTTCTTGACCATAGGAGAGGAAAGAAGGAGTGATATCAACACTAGAACCTATGTAAATATGGGTTAATAAACCATGCACATTAAACATAATAATGAATGTACTTACCCAAAGGGTTTGAGGAGGAGAGGGGGAGGAGGAAGAACCTACCATAATGACTATATTGACATGCCCCTGTCTCCCTTTTTGGGAAGGAGAACCACATAGAGTTGAGCTTAATTATCTCTATCTTTAGGGAGGAGGGCCTAATCACCACCTACCCCTCCCCTAATGTAATACCCAATATCCTCATCACCTCTTGTCTATATGCATGGCCCAACCATCTAGATATAGGTTGTGTAGGCACTATCCCTATAAAATAGTTTAGTTGATAGATCACATAATTACCTACCCATGTAGCTCAAGTTGGCCCAAATAAGACTATTGTTGTATGTAGGTTAAAATACATAGGCATTATTTCACATATGGGCACGGTTGGGTTGGATAAATAGATACTCTATATGGATTAGATAAGGATCTAAGCAACTAAATTAGACTCTAACTAAAATAGAGATAAATCTATCACATATATAATATAATATGATATTATCTACAAAGGAATAGGTCAATATTGATATAGGGATATAGATAGTGAGGAGGTCAATTCCTCACCTCACTTTTCCATATAGTCTCATCCTCATAGCGGGTCAATTTCACTCTATCATAACCCACTCTAGAATGCTATCATCTCAACTTGTGTGTTGTATTTTATAGTCTACTATATATATATCCTCATAGTTGGTCAATCTAAATTGATAATATCATGTCTATATCTCTGAATATGAATTAAACATATGTATTTGTATCTATCTTTATTGATTAGTAGGCTTGGTCAACTACATATAACCTCATATCCAATTAGGTTGATATTTATCAATCTGAATTAGTAGGATCCTAATTGGCGTCCCCATACAGATAAAGGAAAGGAAAGGAAAGGAAATTAAATGGGAGGGAGAGTGCCTAATCAATAATAGCCAATTAAATATTAAGAACTATATATGTGCTCAATCAATCTCAAATGCTCATATCCAGTCTTGTTTCTAATGAGTGCTTGGTATTCCAATCAATAATAGCTAGTCAAATCCAAGGGATTATCTATATGATCAATCACATCTAGATAGAGGGCCCAATATAGTTAGTTTATCCCTCTCTATTAGTAGGTTCCCCATATAAATAAAAGTAGAGGTCCTAATCGATCTTATAGTGGGCTCCCCATCTAGATATAGGGCCCAAATGTTAATTAGAATCGATCAGTAGGATCCTCATACCATCTAGATAGAGGGACCAATTGAGAATTCCTAACTTATATATTTATATTTATAGGATAGTTATTATATCAATATATTCATTTTCATTAAGCAAAATAGGACATAGTGAACTTCTCTAGGAAGACCTTCCACATGATTTGGTATGTTCCCTCTTAGACATAAATATCAATGATCATGAAATAGTGGACATGGATATGGGATATGGCCTACTTATTCTAATCAAAATCAAACATAACATAATGTATTCAAGGAAATGGATTTATGACATAACCCACATGAGGGGTATAAATATGGGTATAAAATACTATCCCCCATATATATTTACCTACTT
>JARHVA010006520.1:107500-180000 GCA_037957365.1 Torreya grandis | reverse complement strand
AATGGTTATAAACTAGACTTGATTCTACACATATTTTATAAAAAAAACTAATTTACATTTTTTTACTAAGGTAGTTAAGGGGGCACACGACCAACTATCCATTTTTTCTAGTTTTTAAGATCTATTTACTTGTAAAATTAATTAAAAAATTATTGATAAAAAATTATAAAAAATATATAAGTTACAAACTAGCTGATTTTGTATAAAGTTTCACCAAATAATTTTAAGTAATATTAAACAATGCTAAAAAAATAAGGGGCTGCACGACTGACTATCTACTCTATTTTCTTAGCAAACTAGAAATCTTATCAACATCTTAGGTGTTTGACCTAGTTATACTTGACCATTTTTTTAAAAAAATTAATGTTTTGGAAACTAGACTTTAATTCATGTTCTTGCACCATCCTCAAATTTTGAGTGTATCCATCTCAAACTATCTATAGAAGTTTAGATTTCTCAATTTTAAAAAAAAATGTCCACCGGTAGGCCCATTTTTGTCCCCCAACTATGTGAACTTACACAAAACTTGGTGCGAGGAGCCTGCTTAAGTCCATATAAAGAATTCACTTACTTGTACACTAGATACTCTTTTCAAAAAAATTGAAATCCTTATGGTTGTACCATGTGCACCTCTTACTCTAAATTTTCATTTAGGGAAGCAATAATTACATCCATCTCATATAACTCACAACCAAACTAAGAAACAATAAAAATAATCATTCTAAATGTTACCATTTTTTATGTATGATCAAATGTTTCTTCATAATCTACTCCTTTTAGTTAATATCCTTTAGTATCAAGATGAGCTTTATACTTATCTAAAGAACCATATTACTTAAATTTTACTTTATAAATCCATTTTCAACTAATGGATTTATTCCCTTGAAGTAGATCAAACAAAACCCAAGTACCATTATTTATTAATGCATCACACTCCACCTTCATGGAAAATTCCCATTTAGGTTTTGCTTTATCATCTACATAAGTATTTTGCTCAATTTTTTTTTGAAACATTTGAATTAATATCAAATTTTACTTGCTTAGAATTTTGTACCACTTATTTCCCAAATCTAGTGGATCTACCTTCAAAAAAAATTAAAATCTCATTTTGTCAAACATCCTATAGTGTGTTATAAAACCACTTTGGCCTTTTATGATAACTAGTTCAATCATTGTGTTTTTCACTAGATCCTTCCATGGAGCTATACTTTTATGGTGTTTGCATTTTTAAGCCCTACTCCACTTTAGCACTAGAACTTGATTCACATTCATCATTTGAAATCCAAAGATTACTAGTATCATTAATTTTATCATCCTTTGAGAAATGTGAAATTTTATCATCTATTTTGACATCTCTATTTATAATTACGTTATTTCTAGAGATATCTTGCAACATATATTATTTAGAATTTTAATTGTAGCCAACAAACATGTACTTCTTACTTTTTGCATCTAAACCACTCATTTTCTCTTTAGGAATTAATGCAAAAGCAATACAAACAAAATTATGGAAATTACGTACATAAAGTTTTCTTCATGGACATGCTTCTTTTAGAATAATATTATGCACAAATTTACATGAACTCCGATTTAAGATGAAAACTATAGTATTGACAGCTTCTACCCAGTACCAAAAATGTACATTTCTACTTTGTACCATACAATGTGTCCTCTCCACGATAGTCATCTTTCTCCTTTTCACTACTTCATTTTTTTGTGGAGTGTAAGGAGTTGTTTATTGCCTATGTATACCTTCCTATGTGTATTATTGATTGAACTATTTGGAGACAAATTATCCTCCATTATCAGATCTAAATTCTTTGACCTTTTTTACTTATTTGATTCTCGACCAATTATTTTCATGCAATAAAGTTAGCAAACCATTTTGATTTTTTTATTTAAAAAGTACATCCAAATTTTCTAATAACAATAATCTACTATCTAAAATAAATATAAAGAGCTCCAGATATAATTTTAGTTTTCATAAGACCATGAAGATCTATATGTACCAAATCTAGCACATATTCTACTCTCTATGTTTTACCATTAGAAAAAGGTTACCTTATCTATTTAACCAACTAACATACTAAAAAAACATATTCATTATCTTTAATGGATGTAAGTCCATTAACCATTTGATTTTTACTCAAAACATTCAAATACTAGTAACTAAGACAATGATATATTTCATGCCAAAGAGTACTAGTTTGCTCAAGAATTGCTAAAGCATATTGTTCTACTATTTTAGGATATAAAATTACGTATAGAAACCTTTCCCTTATACCAATAACAAATATTTCAACATTGAGTATAATTACTTTACATTTGTTTTCATCAAACTTTACTACCATTTATTTGTTTTTGGTGATCTCACTAAAGGATAAAAGATTCTTATTCATATCATGCACATATCTAACATTAAAATTTTTATATTTGTACTCATTATTCAATATGATTTTCACATCCCCAAATCCTTTAATATCATGCATTTATCCATCACCTAATGAAATTATTTTATTAATACTAGTATCCTCAAAGAAGTTTACATACAAATCTTGATAACACATGTAGCGTCATGATGATCATGAGTCAAAGTACCAAGTGAGAGACTCATTGGATTGGTCATGAGATGCTAAGAAGGTAAATTCAATAGATGATTCCCCTTATGCTTTTCCTCCAACATTAGAGTGTCTAGATTTTTTTTTTGCATTAGCCATATCTTCTTATGGCTTGTGACAATATTTATTAAAATGCTCTAGTTTCTTACAATGAAAATATTCCTTTTTTTTTAATTTGATGCACTTACATTCATTTTTGAAGAGTCCTTTTTTTCTATCCATTGTTTCCCTTTACCTTTTAATCTTTCAATAATACACTTTTTTATAGATGCCAATGTTGAAGTAATTGATTGTTCCTATAATCTTTCCTTCTGCATTACAAATGTTGACAATTGATAAAAAATTAGTGTATGTGTATCTACAATCATATGCAATAACCACAAAAAGGATTCATATGAAGAAGGTAAATTATTCATGATAATATCAATTTTATTTATCATCCACAAGATTTTTTGCCAGTTTAATTGGTCACATATATCTTTCAATTGTAATAAAAACTTAGAAACGAATCCACCTTCCTAGATCTTAATGGAAAATAATAATTTTTAAAAATATAATACCATAACAACTTCATAATCATGATATTGTGTTCTAATATGTTTGAATATTTTTTATGTAATAGTCAAATTTCTAACTGCTAGTATCAAATTATCAGTGACTAAAAGTTTTAATAGTATCAAGGCTTCTTTGTGATGTTTATCATAGTCATCAGGTTAAACATCTGGTATAGTCTCTTTAATATGTAAAATTTGATAAATATTTCAATATTTACATATTTTAAGTATCTTATGACTAAATAAACTAAAACATGGTCTGTTAACTTTTGAAAATATGGCAATAACATGTGTTCTAAACTAGTCATATTACCTAGTTTTTTGTTAAAATAATAAAATAGGAAAAACTATAAAATATTTTACAAAAAAACCTTTTCAAACTAATTATTTATTAAAACTAAACAATGATATCAACTTTCAAAAAAATATTCCTTATAATTTATGAGAAATTCAATTAACCAATTTTCATAAAATTGCTTAAAAACATTAAAATGATTGAATTTTAAGTTTTTTACACTAGTTTTCAAACAATATTTTTCATGCAAACAAGAACATAAACATTTAAAATGTGGAAAAAAATTTAGGGTTTTTTACCTTATAATTATCTGACTATGAAATTAACTATGCAATTTTTCAAGTACATTTCAAGGTCTCTAGGAAAGTATAATAAAGTTTATTTTTTAAAAAATTATAAATAGTTCAATTTGACATAATTTTTTATAAATCTTTAAAAATTTTGATTCAAAATTATAATATTAAATTAGATAATAACAAATCCCCGTATGGGTAAGTGCATAGAATAGGGGAGCCAAAAGGGGGTCTTAAGTGGACATGTTTTTTCTGGAAAACAACAAACCTCAACTTGTACATATTATTTGAGACACCTAAACTCAAAATTTGAAGATGTCATAGGAATATGAATTGCATAATTTCAATTCTAATTTCTAAAATATGTATTTTTTGAAATGGTCAAGTATAAATAGGTCAAACATCATAAATTTGAAGATGTGGTACTATTTTTTAGAAAAAATAGAGTAGATAGTTTTCCATGTGGCCCATAATTTTTTGAGCATCATTTAATTTTTTAAAACCCTTTGGTGTAAATTTAGATAAGATCATCTAATTTTCAACCAATTTTTTTAAATTAATTAATGAATATTTAATTGTTTACTAATTTCACAAGTCAATAGACTCTAAAATTTAATCAATAAGTTATAGCTAACTATGTGATCCCCCAACTACCTCAAAAAATATCAAAAATTAGATTTTTTTTAATGTGTATAGAATTAGGTCTAGCTTGTAACAATATGGTTCTTTTCGATTCAAATCAATGAATAAAAAGATACATAAACAAAGATAAACATGTATAATTATGGCACATAGTGCTAAAAAAAGACATACATAGAAATAAATATAAATAACAACCTTAAAGCAATAAACATATATAAAATATATATCTTTTGAAAAATAAGAGCGTATTCGATGTTGTAGTAATATTTAAAAAAAATGATTAAATTGATAGTGTTTAGCATAGTTGAAGTTTTATTTTGTTATTTTTAGTCTAGTCAAAAATGCACATTCAAATGTCGGTTTGCAGGTCCATGCCTCAGGGTCATGAATCCAATTCATTCCCAAGCCTTCATGCATGTGTTTGACATGTGAAATATATAAACTATTTATATGAAAAAAATCATGTATGAAGAATTTTCATGTACATGGAAAAACCATGTACATAGTAGTATTACATGTACGAAAAAATCATGTGTGTAGAATTACTAAGTATGTGGAAAAACCATGTATGCAGTAGTACTACATATGTGTAATAATATACATTTCATATGAAAGGAAAATGAAGTAATATGAACCTACTTGTATTAGTCTAAATGTCATTTTATTTGAGCTAAAATGATTGCTTTGGAGTTTTAAGAGTTAATGATTTAGGGTTTATGTTCATGGCTTAGGGTTTAAGGATTATGGTACATGGTTTATCTTTTAGGGTATTGATGTCCAATCGTGAAGGAATATAGGGCCAAATTAATCTCCTTGAACTAATTTGTGACTAAAACATGGTTTTGGTCTCAATGAGCCCCTACATCATCATAGATTGAGCCAATTAGTCAATTGGGCCAATGAGTGATGTAATTTGGGCCAAATTCAGCCTTGTAAACCTAATTATTACTCTAAAGGATGTTAATTGGAGCTAAATAAATTGGTTTTGGGTTTAGGGTTTATAATTTAGGGTTTAAGGTATAAGGTATAGGATTTAGGGTTTAGAGTCTAAATGTGAAGTAAATTGAGGATAATCTAAGCTATTTGAACTTATTTATAGCTACAAAATGTGATTTTGGGCATAATTAGCACCAACATCATCATAAATTGAGATAATCGGTCAACTAGGTCAATAAGTAATGTGATTTGTGATGAAATGAGTCATAAATGAACATATGTATTACTCTAAATGATGATAAGTGGGATTAAATTAGTTTAAGGTTTAGGTTTTAAGATTTAGGGTTTAGTGTTTAGAATTTAGGGTTTTAGGTATACAGCCCTAGTTTAGGTTTTAGGATATAAGTTCTAATCACAAAGTCAATTAGGGCAAAATTAAGCTCCTTTAATCTATTTATAACCATAAAACATGATTTTAGGTTCAGTTGGCCCCCATATCATCATAGATTGAGTTAATTTATCAATTGGGGTAATGAGTGATGTGATCTAGGCCAAATTGAGCCCTATGCTCTTAATTCTTACTCTAAAAGATGTTAATTGAGACTAAATCAATTAGTTTAGGGTGTAAGGTATAGGGTATAATAATAAAAGAAATAGAGGACAATTTGACCTACTTGAACCTATTTGTGACCATGGAATATGTTTTTGGGTTCGATTAGCCCCCATGTCATCACACATTGAGAGAATTAGTCATTTGGGGTAGTTAGTGGTGTGATTTAAACCAAATTAAGCCATGTGAACCTAATTCTTAGACTAAATTCAATGATAATTTAGGCTGAAATGATTGGTTTAGGATTTTAAGAGTTTATAATTTAGGGTTTATGATTTCTATATGGCTTAGGGTTTATGCATTAAGTTTTAAGGTTTAGAGTACAAGTTTTAGGATTTGGGTTTTAGGGTTTATGGCTTACCTAGTTTAAGGATTAGGGTTTATAATTTAGGGCTTAGGGCTTGGGTTTTAGGTTTAGGGTCTAACCACAAAGGAAAATGAGGATAATTTAAGTTACTTGAACCTATTTGTGAACATAGAATATGTTTTAAAGTTTGATTAGCCTGCAGTCATCATAAATTGGGTAAATTAATTAATCGAGGTAGTTAGTGGTGTGATTTGGGAAAAAAATATTCTTGTGAAATTAATTATTAGTCTATATTATGGTAATCAGGGCTCAAATGATTGGTTTAGGGTTTTAGGAATTTACAATTTATGGTTTAGGGCTTAAGGTTTACAATTTAGGGTTTAGGGTCCAACCCTAAAGGTAATTAAGGATAATTTGAGTTGATTTAACTATTTGTGAGCACACATTATGTTTTTGCATTCCATTTTCCTGCATGTGATCACAAATCAAGTGAATTAGTTAACTAGGGTGGTTAATGGTGCTATTTGAGGCAAATGTATCCATATAAACCTAATTCTTAGTCTACATTATGGTTATTAGGGCTCAAATGATTGGTTTATGGTTTATAGGGCTTAAGGTTTAAGTATTAAGGATTAAGGAACTTAATGTATCTAGGGTATAGGGTTTAAGGTTTAACATTTATGGTTTAGGGCTTAGGGATTAATGTTTACGATTTAGGGTGTAGGTTTTAAGGTCCAATCATGAAGGAAATTGAGGATAATTTAATTTTATTGAACATATTTGTGAGCATAAACTATGTTTTTGGGTTTTATTAATCCCTATGTCATCACAGATTGAGTGAATTAGTTAATTAGGATAGTTAGTGGTGTAATTTAGGCCAAATTTATCCCTATGATCCTAATTATTAGTTTTAATGATGGTAAATGGGGCTTAAATGATTAGTATAAGGTTTTATTTGAGTTTATAATTTATGGTTTATGGTTTCTAGGGCTTCAGCTTTAGAGATTAGGGATTAAGGAACTTAGTGTATCTAAACTATAGGGTTTAGGGCTTAGGGCTTAGGGTTTACAATTTAGGGTATAGGGTTTAGGTTTTAAGGTTTAAGGTTAACAGTATAGGGTGTAGGTTTTAGTGTCTAACCATAAAGGCAATAAAGGATAATTTGAGTTACTAAAACCTATTTTTGAGAACAAATTATGTTTTTAGGTTTTATTATCCCCCATGTCATCACATATCAAGTGAATTAGTTAATTAGCGTAGTTATGTTGTAGTTTGGGCCAAATTTATCCTTGTGAACCTAATTATTAGTCTAAATGGTGGTAATTATAGCTCAAATGATTGGTTTATGATTTTAAGAGCTAACAATATATGGTTTAAGGTTTATATAGATTTAGTTTTAGGGATTAGGGTTTAAGGTTTAGGTTTTAGGGTATAGGGTATATGGATTAAGGTTCAGGGATTAGGGCTTAAAATTCAAGTTTTAGGCTTTAGAATATAAGTTTAGGGTTTAGGTTTATTATTTTTTGTGCATACACCTAATACAAACTACATACATGGTAATATCACATATGTGGTTCTGATATTACTAGATAATTTTTAAAAATATGTAAAATCAATGCCAATGTTTTACATTGAGGGTTATGTCGCCTATGTAATATACTCTATTTCATTTTTCACATGTTACAAGTCTATTTTTTATTGATTTGATTATTGACCTCACCCTCAAAAGTAGAAAACTTTATGTAATCATGGTTGACTAAAGAGTGTAAGTCTATTTTTTAATGATTTTATCATTGTCCCCACTTGGTACTGCACATAAAGTGGGTCTATTTTTTAATAATGGATTGTTTTCCCCAACCTTAAAAGTTGACAACTTTTTGAAATCATGTGTGACTAATTTCATAATATAAAGAAGAAGTTAAAGTACAAAAACTAGAGGAATTAGAATAGCAAAGAGAAAAACAAAGGTAGTGAACGTAAAAGCTTCATGAAAGTAAGTATACTATCTCTAATGAATTGATTGTCACAAATAATGATGAAATATATAATGATAGCATACCAAATTTTGAAAGTATAATTGTCAATTCTAATAGTATATCAAATTACAATGCAAGTCCACATTCAAATTTTAAGGTTTTTTATTTTGATGATGATGATAGTATGTATGTTGATGTAAATTACATGGAAAAAATGGATTGGTGAAAGTAAAAATCAAGAAAAAATATGAAAACATCACCAAATGAAGAAATTAGTAATGAAGAAAATAATACGGAAACACCAAATCAATCAAATTTACCACTAAGAACACCTCCTAGGATTTTGAAAAGAATACCCATGTATTTAATTGAAATTGATGAAATAATTTGAAACCAATGCCTGAAAAATGTATGAGTGCCATATGAGAAGAAAAGCTAAATTTTTTTGGGACTTTCACTTTGAAAAATTAAATAGAACTCAAAGATGCAAATTTTTTATTACATTGATGAAAGTACATAAGATGAGACCTAAAATGCACACCCTATGACTAAGCACATCTAATATTGATGGTGTAAACAAAGCAATTTAAAAAAAAAATCATAATACATACCATTAGGTAGGTGTGAAGAAATGTACCAAAGATGGTGCCATTTCTCAATTCATTATTACAACTTATTTGGTAAGTTGTCAAACAAAGAATAATTGATTGATTAGATAAAAAAGCTAAGCATTCAACATAAATAGAAAAACTCTAATGAAATTAATTGGGAAACATACAATGCTTGATGTTTTTTTTTATAATAATGACTTGTCGACATTGTCTAGTAGACTCCCACAGAAAGACAAGGCTATAGCCAATACCCTAAAATAATTACTTGCATAATTTTGGAAAGATAACACAATGGTATTACCTAATATTAGACATGTATTGAAAAGAAAATTTGGTTCTTGTAACTATGAAACATATCCTAAATATTTCTTGGATATGACTCAAATATAATTTCACTCTAAATTTGCCAAAAAATATCTATAAATTTCTATTAGTCAAAGATATTTTGAAATGGCCAAACCTTTTTATGTGAAAAATCATCACACACACACACACACACACACACACACACACACACACACACACACACACACACACACACACACACACACACACACACACACACACTACTTTTTACATAAAACATGTTGAGTTTTCATTACATTATGATATTCTTTTTGTCATGTTCATTATATTTAACATATTGGTAATATTTTTTAGTAATGTGGAGTAGAAGCCCTACCAAAATCAATAAGAAAATTTATTCCATCCATTTTTTTGTGAAAGACAAGATGGACATTTTTTTATAAAAGGACATGTAAGGATGGAACATGCAAAATATGGAAAGGAATCTAAAAGGTGTGAGCTTGTTATAGAAAAAATGCCTATTTTCAAATTTATGCAGAATTTTAGAGGGAAAATTGTTGATTATTTAAGGCACACACATAGAGCTCAATGTCTAGATGAATAATTCAAGTAAAGTGAGGACACATTCCCACTTGGTACTATTATTTTTATAGTTGAATTTGAAAATAATTACATATTGTAACCACAAGGAGAGGTTCAGTCACAATACTAAAATTCAGTATAAGTTTCCATTTTTGTGCATATAACATTCTTGCATTCACCTAATAGTATAGAGAATGATCAAAAAATATTAAGTGAGTACCACTTCTATGTCAATGATGATCAAACACATTTTTTAGAGTATTTACAAGGTTGTTTTTGGATGTTTTATGGTAAATTGAGTGAAAGGAACATTAATTTCAATCAATATTATATTTGATCATATAATTGCATGTTATATTTTAAGAATGCATGGCTATTCTACTCGATAAGAAAGATGCATGTGACCACTAGTGTACAACATATTTGAAATTTCACTGAAGTAGGCCATAGAAAAGGGTAACATTATGGTTCATGTTCATGTGTCAAAACATCACTTACAAGAGAGGAGTTTATGTTTGAAGAGGTTGTCAATTTTATAGATGTAAAATAATAGTTGAATGGTGTAATGAAAATATGGGCCATGGTGCTTAACAAGTCCATTATTTGTAAAAAATTTTAGCTAATGGAGGATGAATAATTGGAAATATATGAATATTGTATGATAATAATAATAATAGGATCAAGTGAGTTATACTCATTTTGTATCTCAAATACAAGGTCTTGAATAGTTCATACAAGACACATGGCATGTTTTTACTTTACATGCATTAACTTTGTTTGGAATAAGTACGAGTCACAAAAATGGGTGGATGAATGAAGTTATAGGCTTCTAGTTCCAATTGGCACTTATTAGGTTCCACCAACATTATGACTTACAAATATGACATCATCACATGACTTAGACCATGTATTTGATCTAGTGAAACTAGGTACATCCATATATTAACAGATCATGTTATTAAATCATATTTTATTTTATGATGCAGGGCATGTTTATGTAGTTATTATAGATGAGGATAACGAGGAGGGGAGAAACTAATATTTGCATCGGTGTGTAGAGGTAAAATATAAATTAACGCATGTGACCATAGATGGAGAAAACATTCACTATCCCATTGGGTTTGTGGTAGTTATTGGAACTTGGCTTCAATGTTGTCATAACAAAAATTCAAATATATGGTTGTTTGAAGACTACAAAGTACATAAGAAGATACTCTAATATTCAAATTTGGTTATTGAAACAAATGTTCAATTACAAAAATATCAGGATATGCCATTAAAGACTCTATAAAATATTTGTGAATATGATCATGAATCAATTCTTGTTACTATAATGAATAGAATCAATCTTAGTGATTCTTTAGATTGAACTCCCAAGGTTTGTTGACTTCTCAAATGAAAATATGTTTGATTTTAGCAAATTTTATTTGTTTCTTAGGTATTACATATAAATTTAAATTTAATTACATATAAACATATTTTTTTTAAGTTAGTCATGCCAAATTAGCTTCCACCTTCATGTGGTTGGCACCGTTAGTAAAAAAATTCCATATTCTCAAAGCTAAGAGAAGCTTTTGGTTGATGTAGATGATTGATTATTTTATCTTATCAAGGTAAATGTCATCTTGAGGTTTTTGGGGTCAAGAAATAACTAAACCTAAGTTTAGACATCAGTTGTGATGGATAGATTTCAAACCAAAGTTGGAGGAGGCTTAGAAGAACATAAAATAAAGAAGAAACTTAGTTGGTAGGATTGATGAATAATGTGTAAGGAGGTTGTATAGGTGTTTGTGTATTTATAAATCAATAAATTAATAAAATCAAGTTTCTATAATCTTTTTATTTTTATTATATGTGTGATTAAACCATAGTTGATAAGTTCTTGACTTGTTATTACATATATATCATTGTTTCTGGAGTGAATGGTTTGAACAACATGGTTGTTGATGGTTTCTAAGCTGTATCAAACTTGTAACCCACCTTTTAAACATATTTGAATAAATATCTATGTTGTTGTGTGATTATCAGGTGTATTTGGACTCATATCTATGTTTTTCAACTTTGTTTGATCTCATTCCTTGTTGTTATCATATTTTGAGCTCTAGAATCCTTGAAAATAGAGTTCTAAGAGCCCATATTTTAGCAAACCTTAAAATCTAAGAAAATTAGTACAAGATATTTCAATGGTCATAAAAGAGAAAAATTGGATAACCTTAAAATAGAACTTTTGACATTTGAATTAGGTCTTGAAACATTTTTTTGCTCGATTTATGCATTTTTTATGTTTGTTGCCCTGTGATAGGATAACATAGGGCTTATTCACCAAATAAATGTATATATTTTGATTTATTTAGTGTAAATCATTCAAACATGATAGGAAATTATATGAATTTGATAGGCATGTGATGGCTCTTTTGATTTGTGAATTTGAATTACATTTTCCTTTTATGCATGTTTAAAGTTTGCCTTAAAAATAACAATTTTGCCTTATAGGGAAATATAATGTTGAGGCCAGAATGGGTGCTCAATTTTATAAAAAATCATAATAAAATGATAAAAATGTAGTCCTAAATTTTAATCACCACCCCTAATGTGGTGGAGATGCTTGTTTTTAGCCACAAGGCCTCAAAGATAGAGATCTCCAACTACATCTTGCATCTTGACAATATTTCTTATCAATGTTACTCGAGGTTTGAATTGTTACAAAAAAGGGTATTTTCATGGATTCTAAGGCTTTGGTAGTGTTAATATGTGTAAGTTAAACATCCCAAGATATTGGAAGTGATGTATTTCTAAGTGGAGGTCTTGGAAGCAGAAATGTCTATTAGAGGCAAAGAACAAGTCTCTTAACTACATAAAAGTTGTATTTTAGAACTAATCACTAAATCCTATGCCATGATTTCATTGATGATTTATAATTCGATGGATTCATGGTGAAAGTGTAATATTTTGACAAGAATGTGATGGTTCAATTTTTTCATGGATACGACTTACAGTTTTCTTTTTATGCCTATCTAAAGTTTGCCTAAGATAATAACTTTGCCTTATAAGGAAATGTCATCTTGAGGATAGAACGGGTGTTTTGTTTCCTAACCAAGAATATTTAGATGCCAATAATGTGGTTCTAGAGGTTAATAACCACACTTGACATGGTGTTGATGTTATTTTTCAGCCACGAGGCCATGGAGATAAATATATCTAACTATGGTTTGTATCTTGATAATATTTATTATTAATGTTGTTCAAGGCTAGAATTATTAAAAAAGGGTATTCGCATGGATTTTGAGGATGTGGTAGCAGTAAATTATATAAATTCCACATCCTAATGTATTGGAAGTGATGAATTTAGAATTAGAGGTCCCAAAAGTAGAAAAGTATATTGGAGACAAATAACTTATCTCTTAACTACATAAAAGATACATTTTAGGACTGATCACTAAATCCTATGCCACAAGTTTGTCAATGATTTTAAATATGAAGAATTCAAGGTGGAAGTCTAAGAATTTGATAGGCACTTGACATTTCTTTTGGTTCATGTATATGACTTATGGTTTTTTTTACACATGTCCAAAGTTTGCCTAAGAAATAACAATTTTTCATTATAGAGAAATGTCATCTTGATGTCAAAATGGGTTCTTCATCTCCTAACTGAGCATACTTAGATGCTAATAATATGGTCTTAGAGATTAATCTCCACCCTCAATATGGTGGTGATGCCATTTTTTAGTCATGAGGCCTTGAAGATAGAGATCACCAACTATGATTTACATCTTACATTTAGGGAAATATCATCTTGAGGTCAGAACAGGTGCTCTATATCCTAAGTAGGTGTACTTAGATGCAAAAAATGTGGTCCTATAGGTTAATCACCACCCTCAACATGGTGTTGATTATAGGTTTTAGCTATGATCTCTCAGAGATAGAGATCTCCAACTATGGCTTGCGTCTTGGCAATATTTCTTGTCAATGTTGCTCGAGGCCAAAATTGTTGGAAAAGGGTATTCACATGGATTATCAGGCCATGGTGGTGGGAAGATTTGTAAATTCTACCTATTATATCAAATTTCCCCAAATTTTGAAGTGATTCCATTAGTTTTAAATACAAATAGAAGACTTTTTGTTCTTAAAACCTTGTTTTAAGGTTTCTCAAGAAACATAAAATCCCAAGAGATTCTTAAAGTGATAGTACATAGAGTCTAACAACTCTCTGACCTTTATAACGTAATACATTAAGTTTCTACATAAGACTTTTAGGATAACATTATAATTGGGACTCAATCTATCATAAGCTTAACAAGACAAAATCTTCTAGCTAAATGCTTTAGATAAAATTTGAAAAGAGGCACTCCATCACATTAAAGTTGTGCAAAAAATAATAATTTGATCACATGATAAACACACCAAGACTTGAGCATTCCAGCTAGGGGATTAGGATTTACTTTTTGACTCCAAATAAAAAGATCATAAGGGCAAGTTCCAAAGTATATGGCTTGGACCATATGAAATAGAAATAGTTTTTGATAATGGAGTTGTTAAGTTACAAACTATTGACCCAATCCAATTTCATCTACTCATCAATGGCCATCAACTCAAATTATACAAGAAGCCATTTTCTAAGGAAAATTTCACTCATCAGTATCTTGATGAACATCAGTTATCTCTTTCTCTCAATATAAGGATGACACTATTCTTATAGCAAAAAGGTATTTATTTGATACCTTATTCCCCAATTTCCAATAATATACTAGGTTCTTATAGCCAATATCATCATGCAATACGGTGAGGTACAAGCTATATAAAATTTTAAACTATTCCTAGTTTATTGGTGAGAACCAAGAAACCTTTAAATAACATAAAAAATCAATAATGAAAACCTTCAAGCATTGCTAATGGATGTTAGTTAGAAAAAAAAATTGTATTGGTTGGCTAACATCTGTATAAAATAACCCTTGGGGGAAAATTATGTTACTGACTCTAAAAAAAAAGAGAAGAAGAAAAAACACTCTAAAGCAATAAAACTATACTTTTTGTCCTTTCCTCACATCCTTATTTATTTTAACAATTGTTAGGTTGTTACAGGATTAATTCATGCTATTATAGTCTTAATTATTATTTCTACAAAATCAATTTATGTTGCTATAGGATTAATTTTTGTTACTACAAGATATAAACTAGTTTGCTCTAACATACCATGGCCTCTTAATAGCTGCTACAAAATGATTCAAGGTCTATTTTTTGTATATGTTACCATATTGATAGAAGGATTTTTGTATTCATTGAATAACATGATATAGAATACTCACATTAGAAAAGGATGACAAGTACATCTATGAGTCTAAATGTTAAAGGTTCTTGTAGACTATGTACATGTTTCTCTTAGGGGTTGGTGGATGCACAAGCTACTTGTTGTTTTACTCCATGTACCTTTCACATTTACACTCTTTGGGAGTTATATATTGATTCATATAGGTGATATTCACTCTATTGGACCATATCAATATAACATCCATCTTCCTCAGCCACTTGAAGCCACCTTCCAATGGTTGCTATCATCTTCCATGGTTATCAACTATCTGTCAGAACTTCCACTTCAACTATCCATGTCATATTTGGCTATTATTTCCTCACATCATGGTGGCATGATGACATCAGCCATGTTATCTCTTTCCAATTGTGCATACTCAAGTAATAACTAATCATGATGACTAAGGTATTCATTTTACTTTTTATGAAACATATATTTTAATTATTTTTTATATAATAACTATGTTATCATATCGATTTAATCAATTACATATTACTAAATAAACCCTATATCAATCCCTTTAAACTATATTTTCCATTAAAAAAACCCATTAGTCATTTCCATCACCAAATATCCCACCCCATTTGTCCCATCCAACCTATCAAACATTCCATGATCTTACATCACTCAAAAATGAGTGATTCAATAGTTGGGGGGACAATTTCCATAATGAAGAATCTAATTTTGCACAACTATATTAATTAAAAGATGTGGTTATTAAATTCATAAAAGGTAATAATTAATCCTAACAGTTCTAAAGCCTTGTATTATCATTTTTTCATACCTAAATATAGAAACCTACATTGACACTTTCACTTGCTAAAATGCCCAATTCATTAGCTCACTCCTACTAAGATTTGGTAGTTATGGGGGGCGAATATGTGTGACATGAACTAGTGAGCCTCACACCTCTACTAAAATATCCAAATCTCATGGAAATATTCCAAAATAGAGGGTGGCTAGAATATTTTCAAAAGCTAACTAGCTACAACTAGAGTATAGTCAAAGAATTTACTAGTTCACTAGATAATGATTTGGCTACTATAAAGGGAATGAAAATTAAGATAATTAAAAAACTTATCAATAGGGTGATTAGGTTACCCTATAGTGAATACTTATGGAAATATAAATTTTACATAGAGGTCAAAAGACAAATCTTTTGCCAATGGAATGAATGCTTAATATCCTTCAAACAAGGGACTAGTCGGATATCATTACCAAAGGTATGGGCTAGAGCTACTATTTTAATTGTGAGATATTTCACATGTGAGGGTAGATATTCCATGATGTATGGAACCCATTTCAAATATTCAAATCACTTCAACCATGGAATTAGAATAAATGTACCAAATTTTCTATTGAATATGTTAAAGAAAATGGTTGTATAATATCAAAAGGGTAATCCAAAACTACTTACCCATCACTGCTTAATTAAAATGATTGTCCAAGATTACCTAAATAGAAAAATACCCAAACCTAAGTTGGGTAGATTTTATGTAATTTATAGTAATATCAACAAGTGAAGATGAAGAATAGGGTAATGATGAAATAAAGTAAGAAATGGAAGAATAAGCAAAGTCTAAAGAGGAGTTTAAAGAAGAGGAGAGAGAAGATATACCTTCAAAAGTAGATATGGAGATGCCCCTAGCATTATAAATTGTAGTTAAACAAGAATATATAGCCATACAAGAACATGTAGTCACACAAAAACCTACAATATAATCTTCAATAGGAAAGGGAATAATAAGAAGGAAGATACAATTGATCCTTCAATTTTATTGATTAGATGAGTTGGAGGAGAAATTTCCTCCAAAATCGAGAGCTCCTAATAAATCTAAACAACGATAAGTCTACAAATGGATATCTCATAGATTGAGAGGGAAATTATAAAATAAAATGGCATCAAAAACCCCTATTGTAGTTCACATCAATGAACGGTCCTCCAATGAGGAAGCTGAAGAAACTAATGTTCCATCGTCAAGTAGTGAATAACCTTCTGCCTCCTATAGTTTAGAAGATATAAAGATGCATGACAAGGACAAATCAGCTAAAGAAGAAGGAAAATCAACTGACAAAAAAGAATAGTCAAATGGAAACAATAAGGAATAACATCTAGCATAGGAATATATTGAAGAACATGATGGATGGAGTAAGACAATGCAGGCATAATCTTAGGATGAAATACAAGAAGAGCATGTAACATCCTTGTAGCAAGAATTCCAAACTCTAAAGTAAGCATTACAATAAATTACTATGTTGAGAAATAAGTTGAAGGAGAAGGAAATCCATAGACTAGATACATTAGTAGTAGTAGCATCATAACTAGATGACCCAATTACCAAACTAGGTCTCAACCTGTAACACCTGAATAGTCAGCACCAATGGTTAATTTCAAAACTATATCCAAAGTATTTTCCTCCATGACCATTTAGGCTAAAAGGTATAGTGCACCATTAACTCTCCCCACTAGCATGAGCCAATATATAAAGGAATGGGTTGAATATTTTAATCAATTTAAGAAATAAAATTCTACATTAAATAATAAATCTCAAGTTGACAAGAAACAAATTATGAATTTGAAATATAAGATGGAGGAAATGACCAAGCTAATAGAGAAACTTATCAATTGTTAGCCTCTTTATAGGGTATATTCCAAATATATGGAGGAACAATGGCTCAAATCCAAGTTCATTAGGATTTATTGTGATCTTAAATGTTAAGTATTGGACCCTATAGATTTATTTGATATGTACAATAATAACTCAACAAAGGCATAATCCTAGTTATGTTCATTTTATTTCAACAACTATGTTGTGTCTCATGACTTCGATTGAAATCCCAACTTGTATATATGGGATCTATTATTGAAAACATTTTCCTCATATATGTCCAATGAATGTAAAAAAGGCCAAGAAATGATACATTATAATTAGAAGGAAAAAAAAACTACATTAATGATCAAAATGGAATCCAAAATTATAGAAGACATTATTCAAGAATGGGTTAGCCTGGTGAATAGAATAGAAGTTTGTTCTTGGTTCATAAAAAAATAGTTATAAGCTCAACACTTTTACTTATGGTTAAGATATTTTATAGGAGTAGACACACATAGAGCTTGCATAACTAGGAGGTGAGAACTCACCATAGAGTTAAATAAAAGGGAACTATACTCACCTCTTAATCTGATAGCAGCTTTGAATAGGGTCAATACATATATCAAGATATATATAAGGAAAGGGCCAAATTTGTTATTTATCATGTTCAAACCTATCCCATTATGGTATCGTATACTATATTTGGATTGTAATTATCCATTAGATCATAACAAGTAAGATAAGAGATGGAAATGATATGAAGAGAAACAAGGCTTCTTGTTGATGCAAGAGATTGCACCTGGGGCAAGGACGTCGAACTCCTGCCTTCTCCTTGCTACATGGAAACACCCCTCTCACCTGTGGGACTAGCGAAGCTGGAGGGGAAATTTTCTAGATAAGGGCTAGCTCGCTTTGATGCATCATGTTTGTTCCAACAAGTTCAAATATATATATATATATATATATATATATATATATATATATATATATATATATATATAAGGGGGGAATGAAAAGGGAAAGGAGATGCAGGAAAACAAGCCTACTCTAAAGAGGTGATTCACCAAAATGAAATGACCTTCTCACATCCACTCTCAAAATTAGACAAACACATTTATACGCTTCACACTTGGCAGAAGAAACAGTCTGCAAAACATGATAGGGAGGTTTAAATGAAACTACAGAAAAATGGAGGTTCACCAAAGGTGCTGTAAGAGGCACTATGTAGATAATCCCTTCTATTTTTTGCACTCAAAAATAGAACTCTTCTCCTGTCATCTACAGATGGCACATTGTAGATGACTGGTGTGTTGGTGTTGAACCTATGAGAGCATAAAAAATATAATGACTAAACACAAATCAACACTCAAGACATACACAGAATATCTATCCAAGAAGAGGTAAAAATTTGTGTTTATAGATTCAGGTAGAAATTTTAGCAGGGCTACACCTTGTAAATTTTTGGAAAAAGATGATTATAAAATGACAAATTCATAATATATATGGAAAATCCAAGGAGGCTCATTTGGCGCTCCTTGTTTACAAGTGGTCTATCGCGTCTATTCATGAAAGGAAACAAATCGCTCAAAAGCATTAATGAACTGTGCACTTTGTCTCCTTGAAATCTGCCTTTTTAAGGTCAATACATGGTTTGTCTACCCATTCAATGTAAAATGGAGAAAATTGGCTACTTTAATAGGTACTTGCATCCCAAATGATCAATTTGCTAGCACTATTTCACCTACTGGAGTCACTTCTCAAATTGGTGCTTCCTCTTGCCACTTGGACTAAAATGCCTATTCATTCCATACTTGTCACTTTGTCTTTTCTCCATTTTATCTTATCTGACTCATTCGGCCCCTAGGGCAAACATCTTGGTGGGTCACTGCACTCTGAGCTCCTTTTCCATGGTTAGCACTCTTTCATTTGAAGGCAAATGGCTACTTCACTTCATTAATTTTGACATCCTCCGAGACATCACTGTCCCCATCACAACATCAGTCGAGCTTTCATTAGCTTTTCTTTGGGTACTTTTTTTCCTTTGTATTTTCCTTGGCACCCTCCAACCTTTGGAACAGTCCCTTGTAGCTTGGTCAAGAGTCCCCCGCAAGGGCACCTACCCTTCAGGGTCCTTCAGCGGGTCCCTTGGTTTAGTGGACTGCTTCCTGGGCTCCTGCAGACAAATTATCTGTGGACAATTTCCTGGAGTCAATTTCCCTGGGTCTATCTTTGCCTTGCTTTGTTTTTCATGGAATTTTGTCTGTAGACATTTTCTTGCAGACAAATAGTCCACAAAAATTATGTCCTCCTTTGCTTGAAGCTTTGGTGTATGCGGTCTGAATTCCTTCAGGACTTAGTCTATTTGAGCAAAATTGAACTTTGAACCCCAACTAAACTTACCCAATCCTTTGCTTGAAGCACCTGCCCTCCAAAAGGGTACTGAACCTTTGAACTACCCCTCAGCGAAGGGCATACCCTTGAACCAAGTCGTTGAACCAAAAATGGTTCAATAGTTCAAGGGTTCAATGGGTTCAACCATTGCGCACCGATGACAAATGAAAGAAAGCCGATGGACTGTTTGCTTTGAACCAAAACCATTGAAGCAAAACCATTGAACCAAACCCATTGAACCAAAATGGTTCAATGGTTCAACCATTATGTGCCGATGAACTATTGAACCAAACCAACTGTTTGAACTGAGATGCTTGAACCAAGTGTTGAACTAAAATGATGAACTTCTTCATTGAACCAACCCTATTGGTTCAAGCCCGTTGAACCAAAATGGTTCAACGATTCAATGAGATGATGGTTCAATGCTGTTGAACTAAGATGCTTGAATTGAGTGATGGATGAACCAAGTGCCGATTGAACCGCCACATTGAACCAAAAGATTGAACCATCTACTTTGAACCATGTTCGTTGAACCAAGACTATTGAACCACTTGAACTAGGCCATGAACTGAATTCATTGAACTTGTTAAAACTGAAAATGACTGGCATTAAAATAGCAAGGGAAGAAGGTGACCAAAATTTTTGCCTATGGGCAAAATTGGTCAACAGATTGGCGACTAATAGGGGAAGCATGCCTGCTATGCTTAAAGACCAGCTGCCTTGAAAATCCATTGGACACGGAGTCGGATGGTAACTTTAAAAAATAACAACAACCCCAATTAACAAATCACTTAGATTTACCTCTAGGGAAATGGAAACACACACAAGATTAAGAAAGCTACTACTTGTGCAACAGCACTTAGGGAAAAATAGGAAAGAAAAACAAGGGAAAATATGTACAGGTGAACCAAAAACTAGTGGCAATGCTTCAGATGTATCCCATTAACTGGGATTCGTAGTTCTTCACCATCTAACCTAGAGAGTTGAAATGCATTATGCTGCTTGCACTGAGTGATTATGTAAGGACCGCTCCATAGGGCATCAAATTTTGCATGCTTTCCAGGCTTAGCTCGATCTTCATCCCATTTTAGGACAATGTCTCCTTCAAAGAAATCTCTTGACAAAGATCTCTTGTCAAAGTGTCTTTTTACTTGTTGTTGGTGACTGGTCATAGAAGCCATAGCCTGATCCCTTACCTCTAGAGCTCCATCAGCTCACATAGCCTGACCTCCATGCTGGTTCTTTCTTCTAACTGCAGCTGGTGAGTGAGATCTAATGCTGGCAATTCAAGTGAGATGGGAAACCTAGCTTCCCTTCCATATACGAGCGTATATGGAGAATTTTTGATTTCTCTCTTCAGAGTGATTTGATCAGCCCATAGAGCTATATTCAGCTTGGCATGCCAAGTCCTCTGATTTTCTTCCATGGTCCTCTTTATGATTTTTATCAAATTTTTATTGGTGGACTCAGCCAGCCCATTCCCATATGAATAATAATTTGATGAAATGCTGAGGTATATGCCATACCTTAGAGCCCATTCACTTGTTTTGGTTCTCAGAAAAGCTAAGGTGTTATATGAGATTATGGTGGTCGAGACCCCAAATCTTGTTACCAGGTCCTCATAAAACTCTAGGACTGCGCTTTCATTTACTTATTTTAGAGCGACGGCCTCCACCCACCTTGGAAAATAATCCGTGGTATTTAGAACCCACTTGTGCCTAGCACTAGAGGGAGGACTGATCATGCCTATGAAATCTAGGCCCCACTGCATGAATGGTTTCTCTACTTGAAGAGGCTATAGAGGCATGGTGGCCAGTAATTATTTTCCATCAAAAAGTGCACACTTCTGGCACTTTCTTACCCAGGTATGGGTGTCCTTGAAAAGAGTAGGCCAGAAATAGCCAGATATCATTATCATTGCTATCATAGCTTTAGGAGTGAAGTGACCACGTGCTGGCCCATCATGGAACTTAGTCATTACCTTATTAGCCTAGTTTGGGTCAATGCACCTTAAAAGGACCCTAGATAAATCCTTCCTAAACAATACTTCATCAACCATGACATAAGGCAGAGACTGGAGTTTGAAATACCTTCTTCTGGTCTTATCAAGACCCTGTGGGCACTCACTAGTGATAAAGAAGTGTCTCAGGTCTGACATCCAATCCTTTATGACATATGGTTCCTCTACAATGGTTGCATCATGAATTAACAAGCTTTTTTCCCCCTTTTGCTTTAAGTCTACAGTGAGCTATTCGCACAGTCCTCTTCCCCTCACTAGCTTGGTGATCTTGATGTCTATGTCATACTCCATCACTTTGGTAATCCACCCTGCCCTCTTCTCATTCAGGTCTCGATTGGTCAAGAAATCCTTGATGCCAGGGTGTGGGACCATGAGGTGAATCTTGTTGTTAGACAACATATGCCTAAATATCTTCAGGCCCCGCACTACTGCCAGGACTTGCTTCTCTACATACATGTACCTGACTTTGAAATCCTCTAATCCTTGGCTAAAAAAAGCCAGTGGTTTCTCGAGGTCCTCACCATTTGCTTGGGTAATCATGGTGGATATTACCTCTTCATTTCTGAAAGTATAGAGGTTGAAGTCTTTGTTAAAGTCAGGGCTGATCAAAGTGGGAGCCTAGGTTATGGCCTGCTTGATGGCTTCAAATCTATCTTTCCTTTGAGTTGTCCACTTGAATTCCTCGCCCTTCCTCAGCATAGGGGTGAGTGGCTTGACTATCTCAGCAAAACTCAGAATGAATCTTTGAATGAAATTTATCCTACTAAAGAAGCTCTGCGGGCCTTTCTTATGCTTTAATAAGGACATCTCCAAGATAGAATGAACTCTCTCAGGGTCAATAAATAAGCCCTCCTTGGACACAATGTGGCCAGGGAGTTTCCCTTCATGAACAACAAAAATGCACTTCTTTGGATTAAGAGAGATGCCAAACTCCCTACACTTTTCAAAAATATGCATGAGGTGTTCTATGCGTTGGCTCGCTTCCTTAGAGAATATTGTCACATCATCGAGGTAGACTAGCATGTTGTTATTTATCAAGCCTCCAAAAGCCATGTCCATGGCTCACTGAAAGATAGCACCAGCATTAGATAGCCTAAAAGGCATATTCTTGTAGGCAAATTTTCCCCATTTAGTAGTGAAGGTTGTTTTGTGTTGATCACAACCTTGCACTAGAATTTGATTATACCCTGAATAACCATCCAGGAGGGAGAAATGCTCACTACCTATTACCTTCTGAAGGATCCACTCCATGCTCATAAGGGGATAATGATCTTTTAAAGAGACTTATTAAAGGTCTCTAAAGTTAACACACAGCTTGATCTCTCCATTATTCTTTCTAACAAGAACAAGGTTGGCCATCCAAGAGGAATGCTTGATTAGAAATATAATTATGGACTCAATCAATTTGGCTAGTTCCCTCTGCATTAGGGGCTCAATTATCAGATTGATAGGTCTTTGCTTTTGTGTGACTAGCCCAGCACCTTCTTTTAGTTCAATGGTGTGCTAGGCGAGTCTTGGGTTGAAACCCTTCAAGTCATTGTAATCCCAAGCAAAGACATTGTAGAATTCCTGACACAATAAAACAAAAGCCTACCTTTCTTGAAACGTGCAGACTCTCCCAAGCACAAACAACTTGTCCTTGAAGATTTCAACTCTTTCATAATTCTCCTCTTTGGTTGTGATGCATGCCTTGTCATTTCTCAATTGGTCATCTCCATTGAAGATGCTCTCAAGCATGACCAGACCTTTAGGGAGCTTATTGTTCTTCAACTGAACAATTTGATTGCCATATTGCTGCTACAATTTTCCTTGATTCTGTGTTGCAAACTCAACTTCCTCCTAAAGAAAAAAAGCAATTTACTGGTCACTTTTGAAAACTTGCTAATTTGCAATGTTGTCTAGGACAGAGGGCTGAACCACCACCTTCAAGTGGTGCAAACCACAGTCTCGACTTATTTCCTTTGAAATGTAAATTTGAGCACCAATTGCTGCCAGCCTATCCACTTGTTTGTTTTGCTCTCTGGGAATGGATTTGATATTGAAAGCAAGAAAATCCTCCACCAAGTCCCAGACTCTATGCTTGTAAGACTTTAACAAGGGATTCTTGGTCAGATTCAGGCCTCTACACTGATTTACAATCAACGCGTTGTCTCCCAAAACTTGCAACTCCTTAACCCCTCTTTTTCTTGCCCATTCAAGGCCATGTATAAGAGACTCATATTCTACAACATTACTCATGCAAGAGAATTGGAAATGGAAAGCTAAAAAATACCTATCCTTTGAAGGGGAGACCAGCATCACCCCACCACTAGCACCCAACTTACTTTTGGAACCATCAAAATATAGCTGCCATAGGCCAAGGTCCTCTTGGTTTGCCTTCATTAAAGTTGGCATGAAGGCACCCTCTTCATGCATGCAGTAGACTCCAAGGTTTGTCTCCTCAATGAACTTGTATGGATCATGTTCAAAGTTATCATTTCCCCACTCATCCAAGAGTAAGTTTATGACTCCTTCAAGAGCAGAGGATGGAGATTGGTCTATTTGGGATTCTTCTGGGTTGATAATGGTGTAATTGATGTTGGCTGCCTTGGGCAAATATGGTTTTAGATGGTCCTTGTAGAGTGGCTCGAACTTCATATTTACCTTGGTCCCATACTTGGTTCTAAAAACTAGATATGACCAATTCACTGATAGATATCCACCTATCTTTGATGTGAAGTCTCTAGACAAGCAAATCGTGAAATAAGGAGGAACGTCCGCTACCACTATATCATGGGGAATTGAGAAGGTTGGGCAAGCATGCAATGTTAAGCCTAAACCCTTCACAATCCCAACTATTTTTGCAGGTGTTCCATCTGGTTGCTGGACTCCTTTGTTCATCTCTTCATACTTTAGTCCCATGTTGTCAGTAATACACTTGGGCATCACTGAGGTACTAGCCCCGCTATCAATTATGCAGTTGTGTACCAAGAAATCTCCTATGACCAATGATACATAGAAAGGGGAAGTTTTCTCTTCCTTCTTTACCTAACCTAAAGTGGAAGGTTTTCCATTTGTCATCAAGACATTATCAGTGTTTGTTGGGATAGCTTGATGATCCAGCTCATGCATTTCCTTCTTCAATACGTCCTTCTATCCTAGTAGAGACAATGAATGACACAAAGAGATGTTCATATGCAACTTCTTCATCTGGTCCACTATATTGATTTGAGGACTGCCTCCCTTCATGTTTTCTTTAGGGTTGATTCCAAGCTGAACTGTAGGCTGAGGGGCTGAAGGTATAGACGGCTACCTAAAATTTGGGGCCTTTGAATTGGAGTGTGATGGAGGAGGTGCTGCTGCCGCCTGAGCGGTAGCCTGGGCTTCTCCCATTGCTCTTCTCTTAAACCTCATGTTGGTTGCAACATAATCAACCTGATTGTCTACAGTGCCTACATAATTTACTGAATAAAATTCCCCTTCCAAATGATTCATCAGGGTAGAATCAGGCTAGGCCTAATTGCTACTCGTGCTAGGTTGCATTGCAGGCTCAAAGACCTAAGATTGAGCGGCTGTTTGGTTGTCTACATTCTAAAAATAGTTCATCATCTCATTTGTGTAAATAGCCTATTCTTGACCATACCCCATGGTCGAACAACTTGGCTGCTCTTGTACTAGATTATTTTGAACTAGCACCATGACTTTAGATGATGAAAGGGGGCCTGAGTTGTAATTTTGAAAAGGCCTGGTTTGAGTGAGTTGACCCTGTCCTTGATTATAGCCTTGAAAAGGGGGTCTAGGAGCTTGACCATAATGCTGATATCCCTAGTTCAACCTATTGCTTTGAGCTTGCTGCCTTTTAAGAGCTACAAGTTCATTTGACATTCTTTGCAATAGATATTTAACCTCATGAAGCTCATTAGACATAATGGCAGCTAGCTTCTCAATGCTAGGCAAAGGGGCTAGTGTGGGAGCAATAGTTTGAATTGGAGGCATCATTTTGGAAAAAGTGGCATGTGAGGCATATGGGCTATTTTCTCAGCCTAAACCAAGCAATTTTCCATTGATATGGCTATGTCATAAGTAGCAGGCAGTATATGCCCTCCCATAGATTGGATCATCACAGCAATATCACTATTTAATGCCTTTAAATAGTACAAGAAAGTATAGCTGGGAGTCAGTCTTACCATGATGGGAATTCTATCACAAATGTTTTGAAAATGCATGTTGAAGTCCTGCATATACTCGTGTGAAGCTCTCTTTATGGTCGTCAGCTGCTCAGCAAGTGAGAGGCCGTCACTCTTTTCCCTAAAATGATATATCAACTGAGTCCCCAACTCATTCCAAGAATGTATTGAATTCACAGGCAAGGCCCTGTACCAGTCAAGAGCTTTCCCTTTCAGAGACAATGCTAGCAATTTGATGGTGATATTTTCTTCTATTACATTATGAATATTGCAAAGGTTGGCAATATTCATAATATGCTCGACAGCTGTAATAGGCCCCACTCCATCGAAAGAAGGCACATTTTTGAGAGCTGTTCCCAGAATTGGATCGTAGTGTGGGAGATTCAAGGGGATCTCACCATGAAAAGCTGCAAAAGGTAATGGCATGGCTGGGATTGGCTATAACTAGGGTTCTGCTACGTCTCTTACAATAGGTCTAGGATGGTTGATTGCTGGATAACGATGGGTCCTCTCAGATTGTAGTCTTTTAGTAGAGTTTAAAGGTAATTCAATGAAATCAAAAGGAACCCCTTTTGAAGCAGACCTTGCGGTGATCTTAGGCATAGAAAGTTAAGAAACTGGTCTTAATTTGAAAACTAAAGCTCTTACCAATGGAGTTGCCAGATGCTAGAAAAAGTGAAATTGCTATGACAGGACCAACATCAATCCTGAAACCTTATTGAGTTATCAAATTGTGTCCCACCAGGCATGCTAGAATTGTTGATGCAAGAAATTGCACACAGGGCAAGGAGGTCGAACTGCTGCCTTCTCCACACAACATGGAAACTCCCCTCTCACCTGTGGGACTAGCAAACCTAGAGGGGAGCGTCTTTAGATAAAGGCTAGCTCCCTTTGATGCATCGTGTTTATTCTAGCAAGTGTAAATATAGACATATATATATATATATATATATATATACAACTCTATAATAAGGGGGGATGAAAAGAGAAAGGAGATGCAAGAAAACAAGCCTACTCTAAAGAGGTGATGCACCAAAATGAAATGACTTTCTCACATCCACTCTCAAAATCAGACAAACACATTTATATGCTTCACACTTGGTAGAAGAAATAGTCTGCAAAACTTGACAGGGAGGTTTAAATGAAAATACAAAAAAATGGAGGTTCACCAAAGGTGCTATAAGAGGCACTCTATAGATAATCCCTTCTATTTTCTGCACCCCAAAATAGAACTCTTCTCCTGTCAGCTACAGATGGTGCCTTGTAGATGACTGGTGTGTTGGTGTTGAACCTATGAGAGCATCTAAAAGACAATGACTAAACACAAATCAACACTCAGGACACACATGGAATATCTATCCAAGAAGAGGTAAAAATCTATGTTTATAGATTCAGGTAGAAATTTTAGCAGGGTTGTACCTTGTAAAATTATGGAAAAAGATGGTTACTAAATGATCAATTCGCAATATATATGGAAAAGCCAAGGAGGCTCATTTGGTGTTCCTTGTTTACAAGTGGTCTATCGCATCTATTCATGAAATGAAACAAGTCACTCAAAAGCATTAATGAATTTTGCACTTTGTCTCCTTGAAATCTACCTTTTTAAGGTCAATACATGGTTTGTCTACCCATTCAATGTAAAATGGAGAAAACCGGCTACTTTACTAGCTACTTGCATCCCAAATGATCAATTCATTGGCAGTATTTCATCTGTTGGAGTCACTTCTCAAATTGGTGCTTCCTCTTGCCACTTGGACTAAAATGCCTATTCGTTCGATACTTGTCACTTTGTCTTTTCTCCATTTTGTCTTATCTGACTCATTTGGCCCCTAGGGCAAACATCTTGGTGGGTCGCTGCACTCTGAGCTCCTTTTCCATGGTTAGCACTCTTTCATTTGAAGGCAAACATCTACTTCACTTCATTAATTTTGATGTCCTCTAAGACATCACTATCCCCATCACAACATCATTTGGGGTTTCATTAGCTTTTCTTCAAGAACTTTTCTGCCTTTGTAATTTCCTTGGCACCCTCTGGCCTTTGGAACAGTCCCTTGTAGCTTGGTCGAGAGTTCCCCGTAAGGGCACCTGCCCTTTGAGGTCCTTTGGCGGGTTCCTTGGTTTAGTGGACTACTTCCTAGGCTCCTACGGAAAAATTATCCGTGGACAATTTCCCTGGGTCAATTTCCCTAGGTCTGTCTTTGCCTTGCTTTGTTTTCCATAGACTTTTGTCCATAGACATTTTCCTGCAGACAAATAGTCTGCAAAAATTCTGTCTGCCTTTGCTTGAAGCTTTGATGTATGCAGCCCAAATTCCTTCAGGACTTAGTCTATTTGAGTGAAATTGAACTTTGAACCCAACTGAATCTACCCAATCCTTTGCTTGAAGCATCTACCCTCCAAAAGGGTATTGAACCTTTGAGTTGCCCCTCAGCCAAGGGCATACCCTTGAACCAAGCCGTTGAACCTTAAATGGTTCAATGGTTCAAAGGTTCAATGGGTTCAACCATTGCGTGCCGATGACAAATGAAATAAAGCCAATGGACTATTTGCTTTGAACCAAAACCGTTGAACCAAACTCGTTGAACCAAAATGGTTCAATAGTTCAATGGTTCAACCATTGCACACCAATGAACTGTTGAACCAAACCAACTGTTTGAATTGAGATGTTTGAACCAAAATGATAAACTTCTTCATTGAACCAATCCTTTTGGTTCAAGCCCGTTGAACCAAAATGGTTCAACGGTTCAATGAGATGATGGTTCAATGTTGTTGAGCCAAGATGCTTGAACTGAGCGATGGATGAACCAAGTGCCGATTGAACCACCACATTGAACCAAAGGATTGAACTATCCGCTTTGAACCATGTTTGTTGAACCAATCCCATTGAACCACTTGAACCAGGCCATGAACTGATTCATTGAACTTGCTGAAACCAAAAATGACTGGCATTAAAATAGCAGGGGAAGAAGGTGATTGAAATTTTTGCCTATGGGCAAAATTGGTCAACACTTCTATGGTAAAAAGTTAAGTGGTTCTTGGGAACTATTGAACTTTAGATTTATATGTTTAGTTGAGATTAAAAGGATGGTTCCTCAAGGAATATCAACATCTTAAGTTGGGGGTGTGATGAGCCCTAAAAATGTCATGTTTTGAACATCTATTACTTACTTTTAGCCTCTCCTAATTTGGAATTTTTGAGACTATCTATTCCTATTCAAAATAAGTATAATATATGATAGCTATATATTACTATATTTCATAGAGTAATGAGATTTTACTTTGTGATTTAAGTAGATATGATTATCTTTTGTTATATATGTTTTATTACTTATAATATTTTTTTGAGAAAGTTCAAAGCAAAATAGGTATATTCTATTAGCAACTTGGATCAATGCATCCTACAGCCAAAGGATCCTATGTTATCACATCCTATATCCGCATGATGACAGTTATGATAAAAACATCATGAGTATTATACAAATTCTATTATATTTTTTTGTAGTTGACAACTTAAAAAAATCCCATAACCACTAGAATATGGAGAAAATTAAACTTGCCTATGTTGTCCACTACTTGACAAAATCTTGGAGATTGTAACAGCAAGCTTTGACTTCATAAACAAATTATGTTAGGGTATCTCTAACCAAACTTTGGTTATTAATAACCTAGAATATTTGATGTGTTCCATTAGGTAGATTTTAACCTCAAGAACCAATTTATATTTCCATAGCTGAACATTCTCATTATAACTATGTTTATTTATATTTTTAGTTATGTCATAATTGTAAAATTTCCAACTCTAATATAAATATAATATAATAGAGATGTAGAAATTATTAATAATTTATTTTGAGATAAGAAGTGTGTAATCTTAGAAAGAAATCCAATTGAGATATTTTAATCTATTATAGCAATATTTAATTGCTACATGCTATGAATAAACAAAACATTATGAGTTGATCATGTTTTCTATTAAGAATAATATTGATGTTCAAGGTTGAGAAAGGAGGGCACCCTCAAGAAGTCTTGAAGTAGATATCCTACTCATTAGTGTAGATAATTAATTTGGTATATTTATATAATTATGTATTATTATTTTACATGGGTATGCATGATAAACTACATTTAAGTTATGTGATTCATAATAATTTTTAGGGAAGTTTCCAATTCAATTATTTTATTGAATCAATTCATTTCATGCAAGTCTGATTCCAATACAAGTATTTTTGTTTTATGCAACTTCTTTTCATCAGTCTTAGACTGAAACTAGCAAGAGTCAAATTATAAGTTTTAGTTCGCTCATATAGTGAAGTCATCTTATCAAGTTAATTCCTCCAGGTAGACAATTAATGAAACAATTTTTTTAGGTTACCAGTAAGTAGTTGCCGCAACCCATTTAGATTAGGTTATACGTATTACATCAGTTAACTGGTAGTTAAAAATACTAATTAGCATAATCCTTTGATTGCATTATTAAATTTTCTTATACCAATCTATTTTTTCTACTTATTCACTCCATAACTCTAATATAAACTCATGAGAGTAGTACCTAATCTTAAGTTATTTATTTACACTTTGTATTAGCTCTACTATAGTGCTTTATCAAGGCCTGGTTTGTTCTTAAAAAATATGTTTGATTTTAATTTCCAATTAATAACCCTAATTAATGACCTTTTTACTTATTATATATTGTATAATATGATTAGAAACCAATGATTTTATTGGTTTCCCTCAAAAGTAATCTCAACAAGAACTTTTACACTTTAGGTCTATACATGGCTACTCTACCTTTGATAGGTCTTAGTTCAAATCACTTCAACAAATGACTTAAATTACCTTACAACACCATTTTACAGTTACCAATTATCATGTATATACCTTCATACAATATTTTCAACCCAAAAACAAGACTAAACATCAATTCTCTTCTCATGTTCTATGTTTTGTCAATGAAAACCTACATGAAACTAATACACACTAATACTTTCATCATTATACAGATCTTATTTTCATCTACTAACACTTATAATTATTTATAAACATATTCTACCACCTTCTTGAAGAGTTTAAATAATTTCCACTAGTTAAAAATGGAGTTATGTTTCAATTTGTGCCTTAAACCCTGTTTTAGGGCTTTATAGGAAATACATAGCCCAAGAACTCTCTGTCGATTTTTCATAAAGATAAGACACTTTTTTATCTTTTAAAACACATATGTGAATTTATTAATAACCCTCTTAAGTGTTCCCAAACATTAAAATAAACTCATGTGACATTTAGTATGTATTATAAGTGCTTGTAAATTAGTGTGAATGTATAAAACATGGTTACTTGAAGGTTTCAACTACTTAGACCTTGAAACAAGTGAAAATTATCCTTAAATTGAATTTATTACTATTTATTTATAAAATTATAATATGAATACGAAAAATCTAATGAACATATCTATTTTTATTGGAAGAAAAGTAAGTTTCATCATGTATAGAACCCTGTTACCATAACAGACTCTCAATTAAAACTTTGTTTCTTGTCTTAGCATTCAAGATTCATCTTAGGATCATTAGGAACAAATGTAAATAATACTAAAACATGTCAACCATTACCTTTCATCCATATAACATGCCTTCAATACCAAAAAAGACTTTATTTATTGATCATTTACATAGTCATATTTATAGAATGTAGGCTTAAAGACCTTCTTCACTCCTTCTCTACCTTAATCTACCTTATTATTATCATTATATTTATAGATATTTATTATAATATCCTTTTTAATAGGTATGAATCCTATCTTTCCTCAATTGATTCATATATATATCTTTCTTGATAAATCCTAAATCTTCTCAACAGTCCTCCCAACATAGAATATGTTTACTTTGCCTTCTTAAAATAGGATTCTTCTTCTAGATGAGGCTTGAAATATAATTTAAGTTTATAATAGGTTAAATTACTTATACATTAGTTAATCAGACCTATTATTAATATTCAAGTCCTCTACAACTTATCACTATTCTTATAATCCTTCATAAGTATTCAAATTTTCAAATCCTTCAATTTGGAGGGAATAATTAAACCATCCTAACTTAACCTATTCTAGAGTAAATAAAGCATCCAATGGATTATTATTAACTATTCAAGACCTTCTAAAACACCCTTTCATCATAAAATATTACAAACTATCATATTTAGATTATTGAAATAGTTCATATCTTGATGTTCTTGTATCATAGGTGGTCATTTCTCATGCATAGTGAATCATCTAGTTCCATTTTTAAAGTATAAAAAAATTATAAAAGGTCATTGGGTTCATGTTGAAGCCTTTGAGTGATGATAAGTCAACATTATATTGTATGAGAGCTTTAAACTTTGATTTTTTCCCTTCACTTGACTGTAAACTTGGTAAACCAAAAAGGTCAACAAGAGGAAGACACATCCAAGCTTAGAATGGCCAAATTTGGCCTAAGATTCTCATTCAACCACCCATCCTCAAGATAGTAATTATCTAATTTTGAATAATATTTTAATTACATTAATTTTTTTTGGTTTTTCAAATAAACACCACTTATTGAATCTTGGAGGACACCCTAGACATGTTTTAGGATCATGACAACTTAGCATGACGCATAATTATAATCTTTTCACATATTTACAAGAAATACATTCAAAAATTCAAATTTTTATTTTGGTGGGGAAACTTTTGAAAGCATCTAATTGACCTATAAATTGACTTATAGGACCTTTAGCAAGGCATTTATTGATTGATTTGACTACCTAAGACTCTAAGAACACTTGACACCACCATTTCATCATATTTCAATGCTGTTACTACATCACACACATTTCAACAAAATTCAACACATTGTAAGCTATATTTTTGATGCTCAATAAAAATTTAAGGCATAGAATAATGTGAGCATGTAATAAAATATCTAATAAATTATAACAAAATATAAAATGTGAAATCAATGAGGATATTTAAAATGTGAAATGTTGAACAATATACTTATATAATAGATTTATATAAAGGCATAAAAAATGTGAAAAAGTTTGATGCAATATCTTAGGTCAATGTCATATAGGTATATAATGCTGGAAATAACTATACATCAATCCATATAGCCATACAACAAAATGCCACCAGATATTATCTTAATCATCAAAATACATTGCTCTCTTTTCCTTGCTTCTAGAAGCCTCTCCATGGGATGCCTCTCACACAACTGAAGGTGTCGAATCTAGATGACTATGAGTCATCTTCTGATCAAAAATCACATATATATCTAATTGTTCATATATAAATATTGTTATAAAATTTACATGTACTAGAACAATATACTTATAAAATTAATAAGTTATTTTTTTAAAATGATACAAAAATTATTCACAAGGAAACTTACCACAAACTGGTGGTCATGTCAATTTGGGACTAGTGCTCAATAACATCAATGATAGGTTCACATTGGTGAACAAGAGTGTGAAATGGATCATCAATAGTATTTAGTGACATGCTCATGATAATGGAAGGATTAAGTCCCTATAAATGTGTGTGTGTGTGTGTGTGTGTGTGTGTGTGTGTGTGTGTGTGTGTAATAAAAAATCAAATCTAGGTCATAAACATTTAAGTCAAATAAATAAATCATTGAAATATAATAGAAAATTATAAATTAAATTGTCAACTATACCATGTCACACATATAATCATTTTAATAAGACCAAAATTCATCACCAGAGGACTCTACGTAGACAATCATTTCATGCATCGACTATTTGAAAAAAGTATAGATGCTAATTATAAAACAAACATGTCCATATTTACACTTAAACATTATAATAAATCTCATGTACCTCAATGAGTTGTTCTGTAGATAAATCATAACAACAACACCTACATTTACTCCCTCCTAAATAAATGGTAGAGTATCTAGCATGGTCATCGACTGAACAAAAAAAATACAATTTTTAGTCACTTTATCATATATATATATATATATATATATATATATATATATATGTATATATATATATATATATATATATATATATATATATATATATATATATATATATATATATATATATATATATATATATATATATATATATATATATATATATATATATATATATATATACAAGTGTGTGAATAAGATCAGAGTTACAGACACCAAAGAGGCTTAATTGAATCAAAATTGATTATAGTTAGTAAATGAAAGTAGGCTATTTTCATTAATACCATTAATTAATCCTATAAAATCACCTTTATATAGGTATATACAAGCGTAGTAGAAGCAACACACATGCTCATGTAGTGCCCAACATATTATTGCAACATAAAAAATAATATACATTATTGATATTTTTATATGAAAAATAATTAAATACCTTTTAAATTGTAGTAGTGTTTAAAACTTAACAAGTCTGACAAATTTTACAACAAGTAAAATATTAAAGTGACCTAGGAAGTTGGAGCTAAGGTGTCCAAATCAAATTTAGATGATTGACACATAGTGAGGTTGATATCATCTAGGCCCATGAAAATATCACCACGAGTGGGCTACATGATATCCTCCTCCTCTTAGGGTCTAGTGCATATATCACCACATGGTCTCCAATAGTGAGCTTATTGAGTAGTAATGATTGACGAAACCTCACCATGTATACCCTCACCAATAGGAGTATAATAAATATGGATTGTATGCTAAATGAATTTGTCAGTAATACCTTAAGTGCATGTAGAGTATCAATTTGTATAGTGTCCTTGACTGTAGAGGGTAGGTTCTTAAGAAGATGTGGTTTGTTGATACATACGAATTCATAGGTTGATTAGGAATATAATGTAAACCTAGCCTATCATACACAGATCCCTTTCCTCTAGCAAAAGAATTCAAGAAATCAAAATAGTTTTTAATTTCATTCAGCATAAATTCATAATACAATTTTCTAAAAAAATACTTCAGGTCCTCATTATTGTTGTAAGGTGTGTGATTAAAGAACATCCACCATTGGTCCCAAAAATCATGTTTGATCAAATCATGAGTACATAAGTGGATTGAAATACATTTGACCATCACATCTAGTGGCACACCAATTTCGCCATCAATGAATAGGGCATGAATTTGGGCTTTGGTTATATTTATATCTTTCACAGTGGTTGTAGATAATTTATTGGAATAGTAATCCCTACATCTATTTCTATAGTTAGACCACATAAATTTGACCCATTAACAAGTGAATTTCACCTACTAATGTCTATAATTCTTTTGATAGATAAATTTGATGTAACAAACCCACTAGGTTTTACTAGAATAGGGTAAAAAAATTACACAAATTCAATTACCAAATTCCATCACGATGAAACCTACATAGAGTGATATTTAACTAAATACATTATTTTTAAATAACCATAAAATTTTTATAGCTAATATATTTTGCTAATGATCACAATATACATATCAATAAAAAATACAATGATGAATACAAAAATGAAGATTGCATTTATTTCATAAAAGTATTATTAGAAATTTAGCCATAGTTGATATAATATTATGACCAAATTTTTTAATTGTACATATGAATAAAAAGTATAGTTTTAGCATAATAAATGTCTTAATAATAATATACAATGATACAAAGCTCCATGGATCATGTGAATCTCAATGAACTTGTAATATTCATAAGTAATCTCAAGTGTAGTCTCTAGTGTAATATTGTTGAGGGGAGGGAGAGCATCATCCGAGTGATTTTTCACACTAACCATTTACCATCAATCCCCCATAAAATCTCCCAAATAGTTAATAGTCCTCCGTTCATGGATGCGTAGATAATGACTGTATGGAAATCTAGAGTGACAAACAAGAACCCATGTGCTATAAGATAACTAATACATGATGTATATCATAAAGAAACTCATTCTAACATGACATTGTACAAACATGTAAACTAAATCAAGTAGATGAAATGACACTGTTTAACTATAAACTCTACTTTGACCAAAGTTTTCATATAGTTATTGATCTCATGGATCAATTAATTTTAAACACACCACTCAATCATATTACACTTTATCTACAAATTAGTGATACTAATTAAGCAAGTGGAATCCATCTCATTTACTTATTTATGGTCATTCATGCAAGATTAGTTTTATATATTTAAAAATATTAAAACCAACATATTCATAAATAATATTCCCTACAAGTAGATAAATATGTGCTAAACAAGGAAATATCAAATACATTCATTTATTCTATCCTAATTTATTATTGCATAATAAATAGATTTCGAAATAGTCTTCAATAAAATCATACCATTCAGATGAGTAATATATATAGACATCAAGTTACCAAATATTAACATGTAACTCTAAATCTTATGTTATTCATCCACATAATAACATTTACTAGATTATTATTTTATGTCATGGTACAAATGGTACCTTAATAAGCTTATTCAATTACTAGCAAAATTATTATGTTTTGTAATTAAATATAAAATACCTCATAATTTAATGCTTCTTCAAACCATTAATATATAAAAAACACCCATGTTTATTTGCTATATCATATAAAGGTCTTGAGTATTGAATGGAATGTATATATCCATATATGGTATACCAAATTTAGATTTGTAGTTTTATCATCAAATCACAAGTATTCCATATATTCATATACACATTTAATTACTTATATATATATATATATATATATATATTGAGTCAATAGCCAGTTTAAATATACTTTGTATATGGTATACCCTAGATAGACAAAGTCTCTATCTATTTTCTAAAAGTATCATGTATATATGTATAATTTAGACTTAAAATTATAAACAATTCCTTTAAATTATATGCAAATGGTAAGTATGAATTTCAATTGTGTTTTATATCCTTCTAACCCATAGTCCATAATTTGCATATTAAATTTATACAGTCCTATTTACAAACTCAACCATGTCTATAAATAAATAAATTTATTTAATAAAGAAGATATTCTCCAAATGCACACAATCTTATTTATAGACTCAACCAACTAGAGTTAAATATAGTTAAATTTAAGATGAATATGAATGTATTTATAATCCTATTGATTGGATAAGTCTATCTTGTATCCATTTATATAGAAAGATGTATTAAACACATATGTAATAGATATATAACTTTTACGTATGAAGCTTACAAGAAGTAATTTCAAGTTTAATATAAATGTTAATACATGCTATAGACTAATACAATAGTATCTATAATGTAGTATTTATCTATTTTTTCTCATTTCACTTAAATGAAACCCTTTGATAATACTATATTGAGATACCAATCAACCAATATCATTACTCTAAGTATCATTTAAGTTTAAAAACACCATACAACATAAAACTCGTAATAAAAACCATAATGAATATCCATCAAGTTATAATCACCCTTTTATTGCACAAACTTCATGTTAATACATAGTTTTAAATTTATACAAGTGCATCATAACCTACATTATATATATATATATATAAAATCAGGTCAATAAAGTCTTGAAGGCTAGATAAACATATCCATGTATATGTATACACTTCTATATAAGTCATATATATGAAACAAAACCATAATTGTACTATACTTTCTCAAAAAAGGTTTTCCAAGAAAGCTTAAATACCTAAATTTTAGGTTTATAAAACACACAGTCATGCCCTTGTCTAGGCTTATAAAAATATAACCCAATAAAATATACAATCAATCCAATGATTGTACATAAAAATAATGGCTTAGAACTACTTTTTATAATCTGAGTTTAAACCCCCAAATTCCTAGTCAAACCCTACTTGAGTTAGAACTTAATGCCGAGCATAGACTCTACAAGTTTTAAATATACTTAATTAGTAAAATAAATATACCCTGTTAAATTTTTCCTAGGGTTTCAAATTAGTTTTAAATAAATACACATATTTTTTCTTCATTAAAACTTGGTATTTTATATAATATGGTAAAGAGATCCAATCCAAGGCCATTTAAACTAGGGTTTTTGAGGTATCATATACATGGTTCTATGGATGGCCAAGCCATCCATAGTATCAGGGATATAATTTTGGTTTTCCTAAATAAGTGAAATAAAGACCCTAAATAAATATTTATCAAAATTCATCAATAATCCATATAACATATGTATGAATTTTAATGACAAAACTAACCTGGTAAAGAAGACCTAAATGATAGTATCTTCAATTTTTTCTCCAAACTCTTCCAACCCTTTTCTTCTCCTTCCTCTATTGTGTACCCCAAAACTTCTCTTCCCTACCTTTTATCCATATGCATGCTAATTTTGATGCTAACCGAACCTCCCACTATCTCCACCTTAACTTTGCTCATCATGATCTCAATTAGAAGTGCTTACATGAAAACCAATGATAGTCAAATTGGCAAAAACTCATCATTTTACCATGTAAAACAAAAATAGTATATGCTTTGTTATAACAGCTCGATAATACAAGTCAATGCCATCAATCAAACCCTAAACTCTCAAACATTTCATCTTAAAATAATGATAATTCTTCTAATATTTATGCATGTAATATTGACTTCACAAAATCACTTTAAGCACTATGATTATTAATAAATCAATCAAATTTCACAAAGTCATCAAAACATTACAATTTCCATAAAAATATTAACAATGACTAAGCAAAAAGAGTCACCAATAATCATTAATCAATATCACTTTTGTTATAAGTAAGAATGATTTAAATACTATAACATTGACTAAACATAATGATCACACCTGATTACATTATAACCATGCCTTATTAGTGAATATAATAGTCATTTAGCACACAATGCCATTAAATTCCCTAGTAATGTATTAAGACATTGATAATTTTGAAGATAATCACACTATATCCAAAGTTTGCATCAAGAACACATAATGTAGATTCTAAAGCATACATTAAGTAAATCATCATCATGGAAATTAAGTTAATTCAGACAACACAACAAGATAATAGTATGGATGCAACCTAAGCATATTCAAATGCAACAACACACAACCACGTAACAACCATGAACACAATTGAAATCAACTATCATCTAATAGATCAAGAAATGAATATAAAAACATATTATAACTATTGTGGTGTGTGTGGGTTCCTAGTCTTCAATCTGTCATCCCCCAATGCCTCCATCTACGCCACCCTGTCTGATGATGCCCTCCCTTCATCACAATATGAAGGATGGATCTATCCTACATCCATTTCATAAAAATAAAGGTAGTTAGCCCAGAAAAATATATAATCCATAGTATACTATTGTAATGAACTAAATAAACATGATCATCATGTACATTATATATAATTATGGCTAACTCAACAAGTTAACAATCATGTAAATAAGCTAAATATAACTATCCATAAACTAGTATATAAAATCCAGCTCAAGTAAAATAGTAATTAGTCAAACAATAACCATACAATCCATTAATCAATAGGTTATTAGGTCTAGAGTGGAATCGATATGTGACAGTTGATGGGGGCTATTTGCATAGGGATCTCTCAATGTCCTAATCATATTCTCAATTTCTAACTCATTTTCAATGCTACGAGATGTTAAATCCTCTTAGCTATAATGGGGGGATTTAGGAATTATAGAAGGGCTATGAGGGTTTTATGGGGGATGAGGGATATGAGGGTTTTACGATTGAGAAGGGAGAGGAGGGTTTTATGGGTTAGGAGGGATAGGAGGGTCATGTTGTTTTTCAATGCCACTTGCCTTTGCATGTGTTAAAAATAAAAAAATCTAGAAAAATGTGATAAAATTAACTAATTTTGTTTATAAATATACTAAAATGTGTTTGCATACCTATTTGTTTTATGTGGCACAATTGAATTTGGGTTACCTTGGTCTCACTCAAGCACGCATTTGCTTTTTCTATCCTTTATTCATGGTTTACATCAATGCCAAATGAATGACATTGATGATTTTTATTTTGTTTTAAAATAAAATAATCATCTATGTAGTTCTTTTGTTTTAACACCACATAGGTGATTTTAAAATAAAAGAATTGTGTATATGGTTCTCATGTTTTAACACCACATATGTGGTTTTCAAACTACGTAGATGGTTTTGTCTCAGTAATATTGAGCCTATTTCATAGAACCACATACGCGGTTTTTAAGAACAATGTACACAAAACTTATTTCCTTAAATTATGTCCACTTTTTATTCCCCCCATCTTCATGCACTTACCCGTATATCTATAAATTATGAAACTTCTATAAATTATAACTCTTTTCTAGATTAAATTTTAGTTTGTTTGAATGGAATTGGAATTCTAAATATCTCACCTCTTATTATAACTAGAATTGTAACTCCAATGTTCTCTTTCCAAGCCTACTCCTTGCAAAAAAAACTAGAACTGAACAAAAAGGTAAGGAATTCAATTAGAGAATGGCGCAATACCTTGTCCAAGTAGGCCTTAGAATAATGCCTCGGTATTAAATAAAATAACAAATTTTAACAATTATCAGAATGCAATAAGACATCACACTTCCAATCTTCTTCCATGCCTTACCTTGTTTTTGAATGCCACATATACATATGCAAAAAAATTCAAAAAAACTTCTTTGAATTCCTATTTTTTCTTGGAATTCCTCTTTTCACCACTGCCATTCCTGTCCATTGACTGTCACTCTTTTCTATCTCTCACCACATCCTTCCTAGGTTGCACCTTCTCAAAACTACTCTCCAAGAATGCCTTTTTTACTTTGATTCACTCTTTCATCTCCAAGCTTGAGCAAGAGTACATTTTAACCAAAAAATCTTGGATTCTTTATCCCATACTTGATCTCAACATCTTCTCTACCCTGAGATCTTCCAACCATAAACTCTGAATACCATACAATAATGTATGTACAAATAAGAGTCAAGAATTTATTATATTCATTATTAGAGAGGCTCGTATGTATAAGCTTAGAACAACTCCTGGAAATAAGGAAGGTAGGAAAAACAACTAAGAGAGGAGAAGGTACAAATAGGATTTCCCTACAACAATAATAACACAAGGAATAATAGTTTATTAATAATCACACAAACTATTTATAACCAAATGCATACTTATTCTAATAATCATGAGAAATTGTATTGGAAAGAGTTGTGTATTAAAAATTCATACAATTTTATAATTTTTAATATATAAAATTGAATCTTTTTAATAATGTTTAAATATGTATCTTATAATGACAATGCAATATGGATATTATATTGTAACCATTTATATAAAAAACCTAAATACCACACACACACATGCGCACACGCACGCACGCACACACACACAATATATATATATATATATATATATATATATATATATATATATATATATATATATATCATAACCAAAATTTTAAAATATATTAAAACATTTATAAAATATATCTTATATAAATCTATGTTAAGACTTAGCCACATTAATAAATCAACAAGAATATCATTGGTTTACAAAACATCTACAACTCTGATACCGTGTTCCATTTGATATTCTTGCAACAAAATATTGAGAAAGAGTGTGCTTCCAAGAACCTTCATATCCTTAACATGATTCCACCACATCTTCATCTCAATGTTTAGAATGTGGTTAATGACATAATCAAAAACATATTATCTATATTTGTCTCTACCCCAGAACCTTCATATAATATCTTCTTATGTAAATAATCTCTTTGTTTAGATTCATTTTAATATATTTAAATTCATCTTGAAACATAAAATTCCTAAAAAATAATAGTGCACTCTTTTATTTTTTAGGATGCACCATGATTACTTTAAAACTTTAGATGTTTCCTTATATTTAAGATAGATTAAATTGAAATATTTACAATTATGATATTTATAATTTTATTAAGAGTATATTTATAGGTTATATAAACAAGACTCAAATTTGTGTGAATTTTATATTTTAGTTAATGTGTGTGTGTGTGTGTGTGTGTGTGTGTGTGTGTGTGTGTGTGTGTGTGTGTGAGAGAGAGAGAGAGAGAGAGAGAGAGAGAGAGAGAGAGAGAGAGAGAGAGAGAGAGAGAGAGAGAGAGAGAGAGAGAGAGAGAGAGAGAGAGAGAGAGAGAGAGAGAGAGAGAATATATATATATATATATATATATATAATTTTATTATTATTATTATTTTATTTTATAGATATTTGAGGGTTTAGGGTTCCTCACCCTTTTATTAAAAGGTAATAAACGATGTTAAAAAAATTCTTAGTTATTAGATGAAATTTATGATAGATAATTTACAAACCACAAGTCTATCACATCCCATAAGATGATAGAGATGAGCAAACCCTAATTATGAATGTGTGAAGAAGAGGCACACTTCACATGAACAAACATGAGTGAGCAAGAAATGAAATTAAATAAAGTGTTAGAAACTTTTTAAAATGGGATTCAAGAGAGATCCACACCAACCAAGCCAATCTAGGAAGCATGAAGGGTTAGAAACTTTCAAAAATGGCAAATTTTAGAAATTGATATAAAAAAGCTCAAAACACATTAACTGTTGTATTGTTTTATGGCTATTCCATGATAAACCAGAATAAAAGACAAAAATAGTTGGCACCTCTTGTATGTTTTTTATAGAGCCATGTGGTGAAATGCATGGCTGACTATGGTCATGGTAATTCTTAAATATTGTATTTCACTAATGTATATGACTCATAAATTCAATAAATTAAAAAGATGTTTATTCAAGTAATTTAATCTATCAATAATTATTTATTTATATATCATATTATTTTATTATATCTTTAATTTATATATTCTAATAATGAATAATATAATATTGTTTTTGCATTTATTTTAATTTTTAGATGTGTTATTGGGTCGCCAATTGTTTAGTATCATTCCATTTTCTTTAACTCAACTATATTTGAATATATTTATATAATATACTAATTATAGATATTATATATAATAATAGTTATATATATGATATATTATAAGATAGTATATAATATATATAATAGTCATATACATTGTATATTTAATGTTTAGTATACATAACCTTTATAATATGAGTTATATAATATTTATTTAATAACTAACATTTATTAAATAAAAATAGTAAATTACCATGATGTAATTATGATTTTCCATAATTACCATGATATATTTGGGACTTTGTAAAGCAAAGTAGTGTAAATCAATAGTTAAACCTCACTCAAAACCCATGACTACTAAATTTCCATTGCTTCTCACCACCGTTGCCTAGCTCTAATTTAAATATTTCACCACTTTCATGCTTTGTAATAATGTATATGGATGTAAAAATAAGTTCATGTAAATTAATTGTGGGTGTAGACCAATCGTGTGAATCACCATGTAATACTTTAGTATATGATGCCTCAAATTCTTTGAGGAAAGAGATAATTATTTTCCCAATCTCTATGTCAAAATTGCAACTCCCTTAGTAATGATTAATGAACATCTATATTTGCTAGTTGAAGAGCCCAACATGTTGGGGTTGAGCCAACTATGGATAATTAGATTTTGTCTTGGTGATTGAAATAGAAAAATTATTTTCATTACAATGGTGCTATAAAAATTATAAGTGACCAAGATCAATTTGGAATTTTGGGTTTGGCATTTGGATAAAAATTTGAAGTGAGCATGGGTACATCTAATCAATATCAAGATTGAAGTTGAAAACACTTTGACCATTTGTGATTGTTTTCTTGGACATCCATTGGGGTGATAAAACATGGTGTGGTGTGGTTGATGAAAAATAATTTCATATTGTACTTAAACATGATATACACCAACAATCATCAATATTCCAATTCTAAACCTTTGTACAAAATGTGTCATCTAGATTTTGAGGTAGTTTACATTTGTGTAGTTGTAGGATTTACATGACTTGCATCTATCATAAAGGGTTACACCACTTGTAAGGTGTCAGTTCTTTTATTATAAATTTACTATCATGAATGATCAATGAAGACAACATGACATTGGTTTGATTGTGATAAGGCTCCATGTCTGATGTGCAACTCAAACCAATGTTGTAATGCCAATGGCATTCTAATAGCTTGAAGGATAACCAATGTAGGATATAATGGGAATGTAATGTTGGAAAGAGGTATGTCATTTTAAATTTTATATTAAATTGAATCTAATGTAATATTTAACCTTATATTATATTTTAGTTGAATGCAAAAAAGATAAAACAAATAAATTTTAATGTGAACATTCTATTCAAATATACTATCTGAATTTTTTGAATTTAATTTTAATTGTGAAGGGTCGATGAGGCCAACATTTTTGAATTTATTTTTTTTCTTGTAACTAGTAATTATTAATAGCCCCCTTAAATTAGAATTAAGTATTGTCAACCACACAATAAGTTTAAACACTTAACATGCTATAATCAATTTACAAATAGGACTTTCAGTTTTGTGTGGAAAATGCACTTTACATGGGAAACGAGATATTTAGAAGACCAATAAATGGTGGAAAATTTTATATTTATTATCATGGTAGGGTGGTCACTTTACACATTCATTATGAGTAATGAGTATCAAACATTGTTCAAACATAATACACAATATGTTGAAGGATCTAAGGTGGTCACATGGTTTGCCTTTTTCATCCATAGGTAGACAAATAATTTTTTATTAAAGATGGTAGACATCAATGCATCCAAGAAGATATTTAAAAGTATAAGAAAACAACTTGGTGACAAGGGAAAGTCATTACCTCTAAGGAAGAGGGTAGTGGTAAATCCATGGAAGATAAGAAGATTGTGAACATCGATGTGTTGAGGTCTATGTTTCCACCTAAAGAGACTGTAAAGTGTTTGAGTAATGACTATGAGGATAACATGACAACCAAGTCTTCAAGGGACTATCATATAGATGAGGATGAGCAATGGGTGGATGAGTGCCAGGTTATTTCACCATATTGTATCCTACTAAACAATCCCTTTTGGTGTTACTTGGACCTTTGGGCCAACTGCTAGTTATACTTTTATGTTGTACCTTAAAAATGATGACGATGGTTTGATTATTGCAAATAAGACACATAGAAGAGTCACATTAGCAAGGTTTTTAGACATTTTAATTCATTTTAGACCTCAAAATCCCATCACTTATGAAATATGATCGTATGGTTGACAAGAGAAATTATAATTTAAACATCAAAATGACATGCACATTTAAAATTTTATTATTATATATGTATAGTATATAATTTTTAAATTTCATTATTATAATAATAATAATAATAATAATAATAATAATAATAATAATAATAATAATAATAATAATAATAATTAAATATTATAAAAATAAAAACATTTTTTAAGAGGTTTAATTTTTTTACAGTCTATAAGAGTGAGCAAAAGATGATTTTTGGGTGAAAATATGTACATAGTTTTTTATGACACCCATAACTAATGATCCACACCCTCATGGGGTAGTTGGAGAGATAAGCTTTAAAGTTCACTGCCTCCTCTTTCCTTCAGTGGGGATGGTTGTGTTGATGGCCAAATTTATTAAATATTTATATTTATGGATTTTTTTCAATGTCACACATTATGTAATTATATATTAATGGTTTTGTGGGCCTAGAGGTGTTACCTTGATACACCCTTTTGTTTAATCCCAATTTAAAATTTGATATTCTTTTGGTCAAGGTGTGATTTTATACCACTCACCTTTTTGGTCTTGGGTATGTAATATATTTTTAATCTTATGAAATATATTGCATATTTTTAATTAAAAAAAAGTGATCAACAAATGATTTCTAGGTGAAACTATGTACATAGTTTTTGATCTGACAATTAAAAGGATGAAGATGCATTGTGAGAAAAAATTGCACATGCAACCACAATCGAAATATAGGGGACGTCAAGACAATTTATAAAATCACTAGCACATCAATACCAATGGTTAGACACAAATCCAACTTACTCACAAATCCATACTATAAACACTACAATAAGATTTAGTTTTTCCAAAGTCCAACTCCTATGAGGAAGGGTCAAAGGGTGGAGAGGACATAATAGGGTCCTATAATTTATACATTTAGGCACCAAATACCAAATGCAAAACTTTCATGATTCCCATGGCACAACTACATTAGAATCTATTTGCATTCCTAGCTCTAGCAATTCATCTTTCTCTATTAACCATAGGTGAGCATGTCTTTTAGATGTATCATAGTTCCCCTGGATAAGAAAATTGGTGTAATTACTTTCCACAACTCCATCACTCAAATTTACAACCAAATTAAATAATAAAATGACTAGCTTAAATAAGAGAATGAAAATCTCTAATATCAATTTACTATAGCCATAAAAATCATAGATGACACCTATCATACTTTGGTGCATCAAATCTTAGCTAGAAAAGTGATGTCAGAGTCATTACAATTTAAAAATATAATGACTAAGAATTTACAAGAGTGGGAAGGTACAATGAATTCAATATATAAAATCCTAGATGCAAAGGATTTGTAAAGAAATTAAGCCATCTTTGAGAAATAGAAGGATTATGAGTAGGTATTTGACATAGTTGCGATGTAAGCTAAAAAATTATATGGTCAACTACTAGACTAAAAATCATAGCTAAAATATTCATTGTTGGAAAATAGAGATGACCTCACCAAGGAAGATAATATTGCATATAGTATTGGTTGGGCAGGAAAAAGCAGAGAAAATGCAAGTTACTCAACAAGATTCACTCTAATATAAAGAAAATGTCACAAGGTTGCTTAATAGTTTGGGATCTATAAATGCTGAGAAGTATGTTTTCAAGTGTCCAAACATAATGATATGTGTAAAGGATGAATTTAATCATGTAGATTATTCAAAATACTTTTTCACTCCTACTAAATTGTTGATGTTGTAAGTGAAGATGATTTACAAGGCATCATGCAAGGCCTCCTACACCTGCAAATGTTTTTCACAATGGTGAGATATGCATTGAGAGATTAGACCAACTATAAATCTAAATTAATCAATATATTAAGTTCAATAAAGGATATCGTAGGATAACCCTGGTATATTTCCCTTACTGAGCTCCTCGAGATGTTATGAGAAAATAATACTATTCAATCACATCAACCACAACAACTCACTCCTACACAACCTACACAACATCAAGATATCGGTGTAGGAACTTATTTAGTAACACCATTAGTTACAAATTATCCTACTCAACTATCTATTTTATCACCAACACAACCAATGCCACCTAAAAAAAATGAATGTATTGTGACTCCTCAAATTTTGATCAATTTTTGCATTGAAAAAAAATTGGTTAAAAGAAGTCTTTAAGAGCAGGGCTAGGAAGGTTGACAAATCATAAAAGGCATTCTCATGGTTCTACCAACCTATTGAAAACCTATAAAATGTGGTAGGTTGGTATGGTTCTTAGTTGAAAACCCAAAAGGATGGCTATGTAGTGCACAAGAAGTACAAACTAATAACTGATACTTTGATTAAAACTACTACCAAATATTCTTGACAATTTATGACTATCAAAGTTTAGGGTAACTTAGCCTATATATGGAAACCAATTATTATGAAATTACACTTTTTTAGAAGATATAATCTTGGTACAAGATAATTGTTTGAGTTCAGAAAAGTGTTAGTTGGAGCATGTAAAGGATTTTTCACAAGTATTTATTATATTTGTGTATGTATGGAAAATACACACACACACACACACACACACACACACACACACACACACACACACACACACACACACACACACACACACATATTGTGTGTGTGTATGTGTGTATTATAAATGATAATGTAAGTCAAATAGACAAATGAAAGGTTTAACGTTTACTCAGTCTTAACAAAAGAGGAAGTAAAGAGTCAACAAGTTGAAGAGTTTTATGCACTCTATATATATAGATTTATACATATATACATATGTATATATACATACATATACACATACATACATATATACACATATATACATATACATATATGTATGTATATGCATGTATGTATATGTATGTATGTATGTATGTACATACATATATATGCATACATAATGTAATCACCTAAAAGTGGTAATTGGATGCTAAGAGTGTCACTTGAGTCAACCTATCCCTAGGATTGTCATAGACCTATTCTAGAGCATTAGACTTGTATTTCCATCCATTTAGTAGACCCTGATTACTTGAATTTAGTCAAGAGATAGTCCTTGAACTATCACCTCTAACCCCAATCCAACTTTCCTAGAATTTTACCAAAAAGACATTAGCATCACATTTGGGATACTACAGCCACATGGCATGAGTGTCCCCAACTAGATGCTACTATCCTTATCCCTAAATCTTCCCAATGGATACTTTTTCAAAAAAATTCCCCTCCTAAGGTCAACCTAAGCTCATTTTATTATTCTTACAAGCAATAAAACCCTTTATATACAAGTCTAATCTACCTCTATTCACAAAATGGAAAATAAATGCAAAAGTTATTCAAATCTAAGATAAAGTTATGTAAAATCAAGGTACATTATCCTTATTATTCCCTAATTTTTTTATACTACTATCCACAACAAACCTATGTCCATTTTTCAAGAATTCAAAGGCTCAAGCACCTTCAAGGCATCCAAGGCCACTCATATTCTAGCTTTCACTTGTACATACATCAAGCATTAGGTGGGCGAATTACATCGAAATTGATCTCTCTTAAGAGTATTGGTATATAGGCAACTCTCTACATAGTGGAGTGTTGAGGAAATATAGTCCATCCAAATACACTCTAATCTTTCTCATATCACACTTGCAAAGAGAACTAGGGTTTTGCACATAATAACAAGATTTACAGGTGTAATATAAAACGATGGGCTTTAGTCTTAGATATATAGAACACACAGACACAGGTGCAAGTGCTCTTTGAAAATAAAAATAGTCCCATAAAGAGGACTTTAGTTCCCCATCTTGGACACTAGACATGGATGGTGGTATATTCCAAACTAGGCACTATTATCTAGTGAATAAATGAACATCAAAAACCTGTTTACGACACTCAGAGCTACTCAGATCTCCAATTTTAGAACCTAGATCATCTATGATAGTGTATTTTCATCTAAGTATATATTTCTCCCTATTTATTGCTATTATTAGAAAGTCAATCAAGGTCAAATTCATTCACAAATTATTAGGTTAATTATTTCAATTTATTTAACTGATTTAGACATCTCAACTCTTTAACCAAACATAGGTAATTATACATGTAAAAACCCTAAAAGTTTAAATCATATGGTGAACATGTCTTACTTTGAGCATTACATAAAACCCTAGCTTACATTTAATTCCTATTTTTGTGCAATAAATTTAGGGTTTCATACTTCTAATTTTCTAAATTTATTTTAACAACCAATCTAAATAAAATAAAATTTACATTAGGATTTCAATTTATTTTACATCTAATTTAAATTATTGTAAATAAACCCTAGATTCTAAAAATCCTAACCCTAGACACACTTAGGGTTTATATCCTTTTTCTATATCATCAAATTTCAACTCCTAAAATATTTAAATTTTTTGAAATATTTAAAATTTTGAACATTTTCATAGATTGGTATTCTTAAAAGGTCTAAAATATACAAAACTTATTTTCATACCTTCAACCTACAATGGTAGAATTTAACAATAGATTTGATAAAACCAATAAGCATCAATTGTAAGAATTTATGTCCAAACATACGAATATACAATATGATTTCATTAGTATTCTTCAAGAGGAACTCCAAAATAAAAACAACGGTCAATATTATACCCCCTAGTTAATGATGTTATTACATCTTCAGTGGGACCTACTAAATCGACTCAGATAGCACAATCAAAGCTTATTATTAGACCATCAGTGATAACAAATCCACTTGTAGCTAGTTTTTCTCCCCTAATGGATAATCCCTTATGCATCAGGTTCTTTCTCTATAATCTAAGTTGTTACATCTTGATCAAGGAGAAATTAAGCCTTCTCACACCTTAGATTCTAACATTATATTGCATACACCATTAGCACATCACATTACATCAACACCTTCCATCAAGTTTCATAGAAACCAAGATCACATTATATGATGGCAAGGGTGACCTAAAGCATCACCTTTGAACCTTTCATGTAGCATGTTCAGACTATGTGTCCAATAATTGTCTTATTACCAAGCTCTTTTCACGCAGTCTTAAGGATTATGCCTTACAATGCTTCTATGATTTACTTAACCAATCTATTATGGAATTCAATCCTTTAGCAGATATGTTTCTATCATATTTTTATATCAACATAAGTGACAAGATATCATATGCACAAGTGTCACAACTCAAGTAAAAGTCAAATGAGGCCCATATCATATTATGTCTTACAGTACAAGATAATATTAGATCAAAATTGACTAGACTCATGGCAGATAGAGAACTTCAATATATATTCAAATAGAGTCTATTACTAGCACTTCATGAAGCAATCATATTCACTAAGTTTCCCATACTTATAGACATGTTGCACATAGCTAATGAAAGAGAGATTAAGCTCTTGGCAATGGGAAAACTCAAATATAAAAATGAATCAAATTCAACTATTAATATTTCAATCAAACCTCCATATAAGGTTACGACCATAGAAAATAAAATAGATCAAAAGATGATAATCAATGCAACTTCAGAGCCTTCATCAATATTGGTTTTATCATCTTCTCAGTGGAGATTATTCACTAATATACTAGAGTCACCAACATGAGATCTAAAATAACTACTAGAATGCAATGCCATATCTCCCTCCCATTAAAGAGGTTGATACAACATGGCCTCTTCCAAATAGTTATGATTATAATGCATTATGTGAGTATCATAGGAGACTAGACCACACCATAAATAGATGAATTATCCTGAAGCACAAAATACAAGACCTTATTGAGGTAAACATTATTGATGTGGGAATACCCATCGAGGCTTAGAAACAACAAATAGAGGAAAAGGCACTTAAGATATTTTTGGATATTTTTCCTAAGCATACAAAAATGAGGTAGGTGCCATATCAAGTGTTCATGATACATACCAAGCTCATCCACTATCAGCTTCCTATCACACAACTACAGAGGAGACATATCCCCTACATAATATTATTAGCATGTATCACATTACAATGTCACCTAGACAACAGGTCAAGCATAAGCATGTGCACCATGACACTCCTATATAACTTAGGCTATAAAAAAATGGATATATTCCCTTCAGATATAGTTATTAGTGGTTTTAGTTTCCATATTCATAGCTCCATTAGGGAGATATTACTTCCATTACATGTGGGACCAACACACATAGCCACTTGATTTCTAGTAGTACCTAGTGTGGGTGTATTCAACATATTATTAGGTAGGTCATGGTTATAGTATCTCAAATCCATCCAATATATAGTACACCAATGCATCAAGTATATCCATGCTAACTAGGTGGTTAAGATTGTGGATGTCTCATATGATTATCCTCTTCCCATCCCATAGGCAATTCTAGCATAGATTTTAGTCACACTTTTAGCATCGACACTAGTTATAGTTCTAGTTCTACTACCAGATATTACATAATGATCTATTTCATCAGAGAGAATAATTCCTATGTATACATGATAGTGTTTAGTATATTCCTTAGAGCAGGCTAGGTATACTTCTATAGTGTCTACACGCATGCATAATCTCCCTTAGATCCCATTACTAATATTTCACATTGATATCAATTATATTAGGGTCTAAAGGTTATTAGCATAGGACACCTACATCAGCTACAGCTTCTACATCTACCAGATGGGTCCCCAAGACCCCTACTGTGCATAAGGCATCACAGTCAGTGTCATAGCACATAGCATCACAACTCAGGTAGTTTCAAGTTCAGATTCTAAAACACACTAGATCATGGGTTAACAACCACCCTTTCACACTACATGTATGGTCACTATTATACTATTGACATAGGTCACAATGATGGCGAGTCTCCTATGAGATTCATTGGTTAATAGGGTTTCTACCCTTATACATGCTTCCTTCTCTTTTTCGCTCCTTATACATAGTTTACTTTCATATGTTTGTACATAGATTATCCTTAGAAAACACAAAATCAATATAACATATCAAAATATAAAAACATTAAAATATTTCAAAATTTCAAAAACATAATAGATTATATTCATTATTTTATTTACGTTTATACTACTTTCCACATATTGCATATTGTTAGTTATCCTAGTGTAGTTGGTTTTATCATACACATATGCTTCACTTATTCTTGTCAAGTTCTTGTAGATTCTAGATAGGACTCCGGTCTACTACACTAATCCAAACCAACTATCATCTACCCATTAGGGGCATTTACACTAATCTAGGTTTATGCATTGCTACATCTACCCACTTGAGAGCATCTTCCACATAGTTGTTACAACCAAGTTTTATCTTTACATACTATGCATTCTAGTTATACATTGATATATCTTGATATTGATCATTGTTATTCATTTCTCAATTTTTTTGCCGACTATCACTAGTTAGCTTCAATGCATATGCACCTTGGCATTTACATAGATTTTTATTACACAGTTATACATGCTTTCATTTCTAGTTCCTAGATTGGATTTGATTGTGTTACTATGTTTCTTACATATTCGAGGGCATTTGAATATGTAATTATTCCTTGGATTCAATGCCACTTTTCTATTTGTATGCCTTGGACATGTGCCCATGTATCTTGTGTGTGATATTTTATGCTTCTAAATATAGACATTTGAACATGTTATTTTATGTGGCTCTATTCCAAATTCATTACTATTTGCGTATGTGGACATTTGAACATGTCCTTGTATGTTTTCATTCTTAGATTTAGTGACATGTGCACATGTCCCTTGTATTGTGTCCCCTTGGCCTACTTTTTGTGTGCCTCATGTGCTTGTATGTTTGCTTATTTTGTATGTTTCTACACTATGACACTTATATTTACTTGTTACACACACACACACACACACACACACACACACACACACACACACACACACACACACACACACACACACACACACACACACACACACACACACACACACACACACACACACACACACACACACACACACACACACACACACACACACTAGTTTTTGATGCCATGAGATCTCTCATGCATCTACATATCCTACTTGGGAGACTTGATGGACATAGTGCCCCATCCCCCTAAGTAGTTACTCATATTTTAATATTGTTATACTTTTATTACGTTTATCTTGACACCCTTTTCTAATGCTAGATTACAACATACATCTTATATTTCCTACTATTTCTCAAATACATTTACATTATGATGTTATGTTTATACATTATATTGGAATATAATGCTTCAACTAACACATTTTACAGAGCTACTTATTTAGAGGGAAGTTCTTCCACATATTTCACAACCACCCTCAAAAGAGGGGGAATTTACAAGGGTTGTCATAAAGATAAGGCTCCTATTTTACTTTTCATATATACATTTCAGCACACAGGCTTAGTTATAGAGATCAAAATCAGGGCAGATACATAATAGAATAGAGGTTTAGTAGTCAATCCAGACCACACAAAGATTAGACCAAGTAGACATTAGTGCCCAAATTAGGACATTAGTACCACAAGTCACTACTATCCACTATAAGGCACTACTATCCAATATCCCTAGCTTTAGGATAGTCCAAATCATTTAGACCAATACACTAGGTACAATATAGATTTGCACATATATAGTCACAATTTTGGTAGTTATGTTCAAATTTATCTTAGATTTAGTCATTTTAATCTAGATTAATACCAACTATTCATATTTGGGGGCATCATGCACATCATGATCACTCATACTTTCATATCAGTACACAAATTTAGCTATTACATACTTGATTCTGATTTAGTATACTCAGATACTAGATTTAGGGAATGTGTATAGCACATAATTTCCATATACTTAACTTCAAATAGGTTTATTATATGGAATGGAAAACTCCATGTCATTATCTATGTTGTATACACTTTTTATCATATTCTAGAAATCAACTAATTCATTCCTTACTCTATTTATAGTGGTTAGAATTCTTGAGTGGCCTAGAGCTACCTAATATACTTGAGTGGCGCTAGAGCCAAATACATATTTAGATTACTCAGTTATATGCTTTCAACACTTTTCATAGTATAGCTATAGATGCATCTACTTGACACGAGGGTAAATGATGGAGTCATGGCCTACTTGAGTTTTTGAGCCACTTACATGAGACGGTTTGACACACATACATTTTTATCTAAGCTATTCATAGAGATCAGGATCCACCAAGCAGGGGTGGGCAATGATGGAGTTAAAACAAGATTGAGTTCTTGAGCCACCCATATGAGGATTTAACAAACCATTAGCTTAGTTCAATTTATTCAATGATATGATCACTATGAACTTTCACACATGTACATTATCACCAAGTTTATACAATGGTTTGCATACCCAATGAGATGTATTCATTCCTTTCCTCTCTCTTTACTCATTTATTTCATTTTAGCATAGTCTTTTTATTTTGATTATCTCATTAGTAAGGATTGATTTTTGCATGTTTCATTGTAGGACATTGCTTTGGATCATGTGCCACATATGCAGACCCAGATTCACATATTCAACCTCAGCTATACGGGCTTCACTTCCAAGGTAGTTTCAAGTATGCTTCTTTTTCATTTATTATATTCATTTTACTTTGATGCATTACTAGCATAAATGGGGGCCAAATGAAATCACCTAAAAGTGATAATTGGATGCTAAGAGTGTTGTTTGAGTCACTTTATTCCTAGGCTTGCCAAAAACCTATTATAGATCCCCAGACTTTCATTTCCATCCATTAAACAGACCTTTCTCACTTTTATCCAATCAAGACATAGTCCTTGAACTATCACCTTAGACCCAAGTCTAACTTTCCTATAATTGTACCAAAATGACATTAGCACCACATTTGGGACATTACAACCACATGGTACTAGTGTCCCCAACTGGGCACTATAGTCCTTAGCCCTAATTCTTCCTAATCAATAATTTTTCAAATGTGTGCCCCTCTTAAGGTAAACCTAAGCTCATTTTATTATTTGCAAAAGTAACATAACCCTATATATATAAATATAATCCACCTCTATTAACTAGATGGAAAATATATGAAAAATCTATACAAACCTAAGACAAAGTTGTGCAAAATCAAAGTACATTATCCCTATTTTCCCCTAGTTTCTACATACGAGCATCTAAAATCACCCTACATCTAGATTTCAAACATTCAAAGACTCAAGCACATTCAATGCATTCAAGGCCACTCTCATTTTATCATTCACTTGGACATAAATCAAATACTAGGTGGGAGAAATACATCAAACTCAATCCCTCTTTAGAGTACTGGTATGTAGGCAACTCTCTACATAGTGGGGTGTTGAGGATGTCCATTCCATCCTACTAACACACTAAAATATTTATCATATCACACTTGTAAAGATAACTAGGTTTTGGCACATGAAATCAAGTTTTATAGGTACAATATATGACCATAGGCTTCAGTCTTAGAGGTATAGAACACACAAACATAGGTGAAGGTGCTCCCAAAAAAAAGAATAGTCCCACAAACAGGACATTAGTGCCCCATCTTGGACCTAAACATGGATGGTTCTACTATCCAAATTAGTCGTTATTGTCTAGTGAACAAATGTATATCAAAAACCTACTTACGACACTCAGAGCTATTCAAATCTCTAATTTCAGAACCTAGATCATCTGGAATAGTCTATTTTAAGCTAAGTCTATATGTCTCCCCATTTATTTCTATCATTAGAAATTCAATCAAGGTTAAATTAATTCACAAATTAGTAGGTTAATTATTGTAATATATTTAACTAATTTATGCATCTCAACCCTTTAACCAAATAGGTAATTACACATGTAAAAACCCTAAAAGGTTGAATCACATACATACATGTATATGTAATTACATACATACATACATACATACATACATACATACATACATACATACATACATACATACATGCATACATACATACATACATACATACATGCATGCATGCATGCATGCATGCATCATGAATGCATGCATATATATGGCATTTTTAAAAGGATAATTACTCTCTGAAGTAATTATGAATATAAGATAAGCCTTTGGTTATTATCTATTCTAGTTATCTTATATTTTTTTAAGGTCTCTTGTAAAAAATAATTTATCTTATCCATCACACTCATTTTAATTGATTATGACTAAGATTCATAAAGTATTGAGTGGATCATATTTCTAGAGGACACTCTATGCAATTTTTTCTCTTTTGATAAGTAAATCAAATTGTACTACAATCTAGGTAACCATTAAATTAATAATTATTAGTAACTCAACATCTTTCAAGTCTGATCATAATCTATAGATGAAGACATTAACATTTCTTGATGAGAAATTCAATGGGGCACTACTAAAAGATAGTTATTGTTCATGTCTTCCACAATTTTTTTGAAATTCCTTTAAAAAATATATTGCTTGTGCATTGTTCAGTTGGAGTAAAATTATTTTGTATAAAAAATTATAGAACATCATTGCATATATTGGTTATCCTACCAAATAATAAGGCATGAAAAAATCCTACCACCAATAGCATATTCATCGTACAATTTTTAGAAAAAAAGATTGTTTTTCAAATGGTGAATTTTCAAATGATGATATTCTTTGCCACAAATTTGAATTACTTGATGAATAGTAAATTTTATCATAGATGCACCCAAACAATGATATTCAACTTAGTGATATCAATACACTTGGTCATCATGAGTTTGAGATACATCATAACTAGATTGATAATAACTTTTCATATTCCTTATAAGAGACATCCACTTCCTATATAGAACTAAATCAAGCAACCTGCCAAATTTGTGAATCCCATTCTAATGGGGCTTCCACTTCCAATATGTTATCTTTAGAACAAAAAATTATTTTTGATGTTATTATGTGCTGTTACAATTAGCATGGCACAATGCTTCCATTGAAAATGATCGTTCGAGGCATTCTGGTTATAAGGAAATCATATCATACCAAAAAAATAATATTTATATTTAATTTAGAAGTAAATCATAATATTTTTCCATTGTTATTTATTTTATCAATAGGTATTGTAGCATTTAATATTAATGCTTCAACAATCCATTCAAGCCTTCACATACTTATTAAAAAAATGAAACCATTAGAATGGAAATTATGCTTGTAACTTTACAAAAGTATTTGAAATATATCCAATACATTTTGATATATGAAATGAGTTTCATAGGGAAAACAATTTCGATACATATTGATAAAGGTTTATGAGAGGTCTTCTCATAACACATAAATAAGCCATTTGTGCAAGATCTATTATTATTGTTAGTGATTTGTGTCATCTCCTTCCAATATACAATATACCAATGCATGTTGAAATATCATATGGTTTGACCATTTGAAAAACCTTCAACATTGTTTACATTTCACACATTTAAAAAAAAAGATCCTATCTAGGCTAGGTAACTTTCTAAAATCTATTGTTGAATATATGAAATGTTAAAACAAAATCTGAAGAGTATAAATTATTAATGTCTCAAATAGATAGATAATTTTCTTGTGAAAAAAAATCTCATTTCATTTATCAGTTCATTTATAGGCAACAAATACTTTGGCTTCAACACATGACAAGGAAATTTTGAAAGCATTAAATCCAATTTCATAGAGTAGCACAAAATATACCAAAAAATTGAACTTTGGAGATCTTGATGATGACTAATTAGAGACCAAAATTCTTAAATCAAAATCAGAAAAGAAATATGCTTACAATGAATTTATGGGTCAAGCCTCATTTGGTAAATTTTGTTAGCAAAATTCATACTAGATACTCTGTAAAGACTGCCTAAGTTGTCAATGTTGGTGGTTGCACATATGATAAAATACACAAGCCCATAATGGAATGTATATAATCCAAAATATGTGTCAATCCATCTAATAAATCAATGTAACATTAGACAACTTATTTGTAATATGATATGGGTTCTGACAATACATAAGTAGCAAGTACAAACATTTTAAAAAGTAATAATTGGTATTGGTACTATTAAACATTAGGGGTGAATTTTTACTGCAATGTTTAAACTGAAATCCTTTCAAGACTTCCATATTTCACCTCCTAAATATATTTTGATTAATATTTTAGAATATGAGATAAAGTATACCTCTACATCACAAAAAAATAAGAGTAACCATTACATGTTTATATTTCAAAAAGTAATAATTGGTACTGGTACTGTTAAACATTAGGGGTGAATTTTTACTACAATGTTTAAACTGAAATCCTTTCAAGACTTCCATATTTCACCTCCTAAATATATTTCGATTAATATTTAAGAATATGAGATAAAGTATACCTCTACATCACAAAAAAATAAGAGTAACCATTACATCCCTTGTTATAACTTTGTCTTCATTGAACTAGTTTAACTTACTAGTTTTATATTACTAGTTTATATTTCCATCAACAAATAATTATATATACATGAGCTCAATGTGTTTATATTTGTTTGTTAGAATAGACTTATATAACATTTTGATTCTTGTAAGTCTAGTGTAATTCGAAAAGTTTGAAATTTTTACACTTTATCTAATTGACTAGATTGAATTAGCTTCTTGTTAAGTTAACCATACCATCTAAAGTTTTTTAATTAATTATAAAACTGTCACCTTCTCTTCCAAATCACAAAATAAAAATATATCTCAACATGATGTTAAAAATAACATAGAGAAACAAAATCACATTGATTCCATTTCTCAAACATTCTACAAATATGTAAAAAAGAAAAGGATACTATAAATATTAACAACACAGAGAAACAAATCACATTGACTCCATTCTTCAAACATTCTACAAATATGTAAAGAAGAAAAGGATGATATAAATATTATGAACCTCACGAGCTTTCGAACTTGTTGGGTTGTAACTAGAAGTTGAGCAAAACAGATATTTGTATTTAAAATGAAATGTACTTGGTCTATATTTAAACTAAAGGAATGTATGAAGGATTTTTTATGTATCTACTAAAAAAGTGGTAAGATTTATTAAATTTGTAAGTAAAAAGTAGGGGAGAGATTATTATTCATAGAATAAAAGGTAGGATCATTCTTTAATTATTCTTATGTGTGAAGATAATTATTATTGTAATATTTTGAATTTATTAAATATATGAAGGGATTTAGAATTCATTTTTTTAATTTTAATAAAATTAAATATAATGATATAATTGAATTGAAACTATTTATCACCAACTAACTAAAAATATATAATTAAATTATTAATGAATAAAAAACTTCAAAATTGATATTTTGTAATAAAATATCTATATAAATTTTAATAACAAAAATCTATTATAATTAACACATGTACAATGAATTGATAGGCTGATCCGCTAAAAGATCATCTCCAACTTTGAAATACATTAATTTATAAACAAAGATATAATTACAAAATCATGTTTGTATTTATATATAATATTATTTTATTTTATTTCTATTTACCTATAATTAAGTCAAAGGCTTATTAATTCAAAGGCTTATATAGTGGAGGAACCCTTGTAGATTCGTCTCACAAGAGACAAAAAGAAAGATGTTGTTTGGTCCATTCCAATGTCGACACCTATCTATCCAAAAAGATGTTGTTTGATCCATTCCAACATTGACACCTATCTATCCAAAAAGATGTTATTTGGTCCATTCCAATGCTGACACCTATCTGTCCAAAATTTCAGCTCTCATTTTTGGTTTAATGAATTCAAAGTCTAATTATGCATCCCATATCATGAAACCTGTTTGTACAGATCTTGCTTATGTGATGACCCCTGTTTGCTATGTGGTTGTAGATGGGTGGGCATATGTGGTAATTTTAATGCATTGCTTGGGTTGTAAATTTGATTGAAATAGAATATTGAAAATTATGTTGAACATCAAAGCAAAATTCCAATGATAAAAGGGCATAGAAGTAGAATGACCTTTCGGATTATGCGTTCCTTCTTCCTGATCAACTTAACTTTTATGAGCATCAAAAAAATCACGGGCCTCAAATAAATATGTATATAGGTTTGATATCAAATACATAAATAATTATCTTAACATTGGCTTCATGCTAAACTCTTTAATTTGGCCCATTCTGAGTGAGTGCATGAAAATAGAAAAAAATGTACCACTAGTAAAATACATAGGTAATTTGAGTTTATAGAAATAATGATGAGCATAGAGTATATAAAAAAGCTAAAGAGTGGGGAGGCAGCTTAGAGAGAGTAGAAAATGCCATATACCTTTGTTTATTTTAGTAATTGGTTATAAACATATTATAAGAATAATTTTATCTGGAATAAAAAAAATTGAAAATCAAATATATTTTAAAATAAAGAGAAGTTAAATCTACATATGAAATTAACATTACACCCAAAATCATGCATAAACCCAAAATATAGAAATACATATATACAAAGATAAATTCAAAATATATAACTTTAAAACCACTTAAGAAAACTCACAAAGTACTATAAAACCATAGATTTCATTTACAAAACAAGGTATGGAATGCCAAAATCGTGGGTTAAAAAAAAGATTCAAAACAACTATTAAAAACCACTAACTAAAACTTTAAATCTCATTTAACTCAAAATAGATAAAACCAAAGGCCTTTGAAAGAAAATCACTGATTCAATGCAACAGCTCTACGTTTGGATGGTGGAGAGGTTGTGATTGAGGAGAAAAGGTAAGAGTAAGGGAGAATAGGATTGAGCTCATATCCAAAGCCATGGACTATTGAGGGGTACGCCAAGCAGTGACAAGCCAAAATCTTTTGGATCTGAAGTAGGGTTTAGGATTTCTCACTATTTTTTTTCTTATTCATGGCATCAGATAACTTCATAATTATACATACCGAGATCAAAAGAGATTTTTCAGTTCCTAAGAAGATTGAGGGATAGAGGAAACAACAGTAGGAATGGATGATTTTTTGTTTCCCTGATATCTAGGGACTTTGTACCCATAGGCGCAACCAAACATTGAGAGATAGAAGGATGAGCATGGTGGAGAAATCAACATTGATAGCATCTAAAAGAATAAAATAAAAAGAAACATCATTCAATAGGAAATGATACGTGGAGTGACATGAAACTAGGCAGAAATTAAACACCTAATATGCATGCAAACTACCACACATAAATTGGAACTTAATTTGATTAACAAATGGACAATGCTCTCTTCCCTAATGTACTGTCATTTGAAAATCCTTTTTGACCAATCTCCGTTATCTTTTTTAAATAATTTTATTTTAATAATGAATTCAATATTTAGTATATACGTACATATTCAAATCAATCAAAATATGCTTTGGTATCCAATGGATAAGTTCCTTAAATGCAATTAAATATGAATAAAGCCAGGCCTAAGTCAATGACAAGGGAATGAATTTATATTTATTGATACTTGGGATGAAGTTTCGTAAATGGAGAAAGATTATTTGCATTATTTTATTTTAAATATTAAATAAATTAGATTTAATTTATTTTTACAATAATATATTCAATCTTTTTTTCATACATCTTCATAATAATTGCTTACTTTTTTTTATATGTAAGAAGTGGTTTTGACTTATAGGTGTCATGCTCAATTATTCATTTGAATTTCAATTAAGGTTTAAATAATCTATTCAAATATTTTAATATTGTTTTAATATATTTTATATTATATTATTTAAATATATTAAAACATACAATTAAAATATAGAATATATTAAGACACATACTAAAATATAATATAATATAATATAATATATATTAAAATATATGATATAATATATAGTATAATACATAATATATTATAATAATATAATATAACATACAATATATTAAAATATATTATAATGTGAGGATATCATCAATTATTGGATGGATCGATTCAACCAGAGTAGATAACTCCATCTTTTATCACAAATCGAGGACCAAGTTCAGGAATATTGAAATCTTCAACCTATAGTCAAAATCATTTATATAACCACTTTTAAAATGCACTAGGAATTTATAAAACTATGAGAATTGAAAAAATCAAAATTGAACCTAAACCTTAAAAGATCTGGGCATTTATCAACATAAACCCTCTTTGAAATAATTTGTGAAAATGATCTCTGCAATTGATGAAAATACACTTGAAATTCAAAATCACACCAACAATGCACAACTAAGCCTAGTAGCAGCTAGGAAACGAAGGAAGATGGGGATTCAAACTTGGGATCTTTGATGAGGAAGAAGAAGAAGACAAAAAATAAAAAATATAGCCCCGAGTGGTGGGCGATGCTTGCATAAAAGGAGAAAAAGGAAAAACTAAAGGGCACCAGAGAAGGCAGGGAGTGGTGGAGGGAAGAGTATTGCGAAGAATGAGCAAAAATAATAAGAAATGCAGGGAATGGTGGGAACGAGATAACATGGAAGAAGAGGATAAATTTAGGAAAGGGCTTAGTAAAATTAAAAACAGAAGCATGGACTGGCTTAGTAGATATTATAACCAACAGCACCACCACCAGGGGATTTGAATAAAAACTACAAATGAATAAATCAATAAAAAGGTTTCGGTTATTAGATCTCCATAGATGCATATTAAGATACAAATAAATAATAAAAAAATACACATTATAGTATTATTGATTCATCTAATTTTTATGTAAAAAAATGAACGCAAGAAAAGTTATACACACACAACCCACCTCAAAGCAAATTGCAACATTGTGATGCATTGCTCTTTCTACACAAGGATGGCAATCCTTCAATACAAATGAATAGTAGAACATTTATAAAGAAGAGATATTTGATAAGTTCAGAGTTAAAATATAAAATATGGCTTCTTTTTTGTTCCAATTGAGGTATCCCAGATGTTTCGGGTTCTAGCCATGCGGTTGAGTTGGGCTTCACCATAATATTGGTAAGGGTAAATGACCACATAATAAATATTGTATTGTGTTGCCAAGTCAAACAAATATGAATGATTACAAGCTCTTACGTAATTCCCACATATAACTCCTACACAAAAATCTAAATATGATATTAATATAATAATATATTAAATATTTTATATAACTCATATACATATAATAGTATTATATTTTATGTTAGTAATATATATATATATATATATATATATATATATATATATATATATATATATATATATATATATATATATATAACATTTTTAAAAATTAGCATTTATAAATATAACTTCTAAAACTTTAAGGTCTTTTTCCCATGTTATATCACCTATACAAAATTATGGGACCCGACTAAACCAGGGTCCATTTGATTTATTCACATGTTGAGTTTTTGAGACATCTAGAGAGTTGTATTATTGTGAACCGGGACATTAAAATAAAACATATTAACAGTATAAATTCTATCTAAAATGATTTCAGAGGTTTCATTTTATGTTCTTTGGAGCAAGATATTGAAACGTGCAAATGGAAAGTTTAGATGTTTAACGAATATTTGTTTACAGGGGACCCTGAAGCCTTACAGTGGGCAACTGATGCCTTAGTTTTAAGTAAATTGTTTGTTTAGATTATTTTGCATTTCAGATGAGGCTAGCAAAATGAACCAAATTTAGATAATTAGAGCAACTGATTATACTAAAAAATACATAATCAAACCCAGCGTTTCACTAATTAACACGGTTATCATGAAGACTCGCTTTTTATTTTGTCTTTACTTAAATTTCTCTGACTTAAAAAACACTCTAAACATTAATACCATATTTTTACTGACCACTTTAGTGTATAATCTTCAATTTATTATTTTGAAAAATAAAAGTAACCTAAAATGTTCTAATAGTAAAAAGAAAATGCATGTTTAGTAAGAGCAAAATTTAGCTAGCAGATACAAACTACATATCAGGGTCATTAAGGTTATTCGAACTTTTTTCGTTGACTTTCTTAACTGCAGTTTTTTAATGCCGTTTGTATTCCATTTCATCCGGCCCAATTCCACGTCACACTCTATCCACGTCGGCATTTCGTCAGGCCATCTCCACAACTGATAAAATAGACAAACACCGACCTGTCAAAAAGGAGATTAGATTTGACTAAATGAATTAATCAATCACCGTCTTGTACATAATGGACATTCATTTGATTTAAAGTCTGGATTATGTTAAAACTGTCAGACACCATTAATATCTTAAAATCGCGAAATTCCATAGTTGTTGGCCACCGGACAATGATTAATATCAACTAAATAAGGCGATATTCTAGCTGCGTGACTAGATTTGACAGTCCACCGAACTTGTCATGCAATTTTTTTTAATGAGATTTATTTATATAAGCTTGCCTTTTATAATATTAGTATAATTTATAATATAAAAAATAAATATTAGAGATTATATATATTTATTATGTTATCATCGTTTGTTGTATATATGTATATTAATAATTTATTTAAATTATTATTTTGTATTTAATATAGTCTTTAAAAAAATGATTATATTTTACAGTTAAAAAAATGTAAATATAGTCATAAAATTATCAAATTTATTTGTCTATTCATAATTATGGTGAAGGAAATCATCAACCAGTATTTAGTCTGTGCGTTAAATTTTAAGTGGGGAACATAATGGTAAAAGCACTTTCTTGGAAAAGAGGGGAGGATAATGGTAAAGGCACTTCCTTAGAAAAGAGGGGATACAAGATTCAATTATATATTTTTATGTTCTTGTAGTGGAATTTTGAGCCTAGTTTAAATTATGTTTTTGAGCCTAGTCTATGCGTTAAACTACCCTTTTGTTATTATGTTTTTGAGCCTAGTTTAAATTATGATGCTTGTAAGTTATGTTATTTGTTGGAAATAGGTCAATATTAGGTCTAAATTGGCAAACTAAGGGTATGTCTTTGAATCTAATTAAAATCATAATTCTTTTATATTATAATATTTGTTGGTAGTAGTTCAATATTAGGCCCAAATTAGTAAGCAAAGGGCCCAATAATTTACAAGTTACATCAACCCAATCAATCGTTGTGTTTTCATTATTTAGTGCAAGCAGGATTCTGTTAGATCACAGTCATTAAAATAAGGCCCCAATAAATTATGAGTGGAGAAATGAAGGTCAATATAAGGCTAAAATAAGGATTTTTTAAATCAACGAATATTCGTTAATTCAGGAATTTTCTATTTTTAAGATTTTGGTTTTAGCAATTTTTTAGGGTCGGCAGATGGGACTGGATCGTCAAAATTTTAGGGATATATTTTTTTGGGGGGTCAGCTTGCCAACCCTTTACAATAATATATAAGATTACACTTAAATTAGTTAGATATATATATTAGATCCCTTGAGATACCAACCCAGGAAACAAGCAGAATCAAAACCAGAGAAACATGGAACTGAACAACAGGTTACTCGCCAACATGTTCGGGTCGTCTAGTTATGTCATCCGACTATGCCATTCAATCTGGCCATCTGGTTCCACCATTCAGTTATGTCATTAAGGGTATGTTTTTGAATCTGATTTAAATTATAATTCTTTTATATTATAATATTTGTTGGTCGTAGTTCAATATTAAGCCCAAATTAGTAAGCAAAGGGTCCAATGAGTTATGAGTTACATTGACCCAATCAATTGTTGTGTTTTCATTAGTTAGTGCAAGCAATATTCTGTTAGATCAAAATCATTAAAAGAAGGCCCCAATAAATTATGAGTGGAGACATGAAGGTCAATATAAGGCTAAAATGAGGAGTTTTTTTAACGGTGAATATTCATTAATTCACGAATATTCTATTTTTAAGATTTTGGTTTTGGTGATTTTTTAGGGTCGACAGATGGGACTGGATCACCTAAATTTTAGGGATATATATATATATATATATATATATATATATATATATATATATATATATATATATATATATATATTTTGGGGGTCAGCTTGCCAACCCTTTACAATAATATATAAGATTACTCTTAAATTCATTAGATATATATAGTAGATCCCTTGAGATACCAGTCCAAGCAACAAGCAGAATCAAAAATAGCGAAACACGGAACTGAACGATAGATTACTCACCAACGTGTTTTGGCCATCTGGTTCTATCATCTGACTATGCCATTCGATCTGGCCATCTGGTTCCACCATTCAGTTTTGTCATTCGGCTCTACCATTCGACATAGGCATTCAACTGGGTCGTTTGACTCTGTCACTCAACTGTGCTATTCAATTATGTCATTCAACTATGTCATTTGGCTATGTCATTTGGTTGTGTCATTCATCTATGCCATTCAGTTAGGTCATTCAGCTTTATCATCCAGCCGTTTCATTCATCTCTACTATTCAGTTAGGTTGTTCAGTTGTGTCATTCAGCTATGTTTTCGACTATGTCTTTTGTCTATATTTTTTGGTTGTGTCGTTCATGGTTCAGCTTTATTATTTGGCTTGATCATTCGGTTGTATTGTTCAACTGTGTCATTCGGTTATGTCATTTGGCTCCATCATTCAGGTTGGTCATTTGTATTTAGTGCTCGGCTCAGGTACTGTATGGATAAAAACATTGAGAAAAAACTTTGTGATCACCCACAGATGATTCGCCATACCAACGAGTCAAATTTTCTTAGATTCACCAAATATTTTCAATAGGTTTTCCAATAGGGCCTCTTAAAATGAACAATGGCTAAAATTAATTGATTAACCTATGTTTTTCACTATTCAGTGTGAATGGTTTGTTAGTGTAGATACTAAACCTGAATAACTATCATTTTTGTCTTATAAAGTTGGCAAATATCAATCAAAGACTCTACCCTTCAATCTAGGACCTTCTTGTTGCCAAAAGGCTCGCATACACTATCTCTTTATGCCTAAATGCTTACTCTTAGTCTAACCCATGTTATTTTGATGACTCATACTTGATATACTATGGATAATTTTTAAAATATGCCATTTGTCCTTCACTTCCAATTTTGAACCTATACTTATTTTTTAGTTCCCTAGATAATTCTGACCACCATCAAACACTTGCATCAATAGAGGTATCCAACGACTTGCTAAGTGTTCAATCACCAAAAGTCATCCAATTTGAAAAATTAACATAGCCTATGGGTCAACCTAAGTGTTTATTGTGACATATTTTTTGATAGGGATCAGTATATATACAAGACTATCCCTCATTCATTACTCACCTACAGATACGTACAACTCACAAAACAACTTATCAAGAAGCATTCAAGTGAGAAAATATGCATTATTTATTCATATTTCAAAATCAATCATATGAGAAGTCATACAAAAGGTATGATGAATCCCAAGAGTAGCCCTCAAGCAATATTTTCCAAGTTATAAGTAAGATCATTGCATGCATTGTCATATAGCATATTGTTTTGTTTTTATCACACACTTCCACACATAGGGGAGAAGTAAATTAGTTTGAGACCCTCTTCAAAATATTATCTATGTTAGCAATGCTTAGTGACATGGGGTCATTAAGGTTAGTTCGACATTGTGAGTCCACTAACCCATTTTTCCCACAAGTCATTTGAAGGGTGAGGAAGGGTGAAGAACTAAGGTTTAATCAAATTATAAAGAGTAAAAGTTTGTGCATGCAATTTGAAGACATGAGAAGAAAGACAACAAAAAACCTAAAACAACGAAGTTGGTCATATTGAAATATAATGATTATTCTATAGTGGAAATTTGAAATAGAACTACACACCTACATCGATGCAATTACCCAGATTTGATGAAAGTGTCTAGACTCAATAAGTGAATATTTCTTGAATCTGATGACTATGCTAATAACTTGTTGTAGTCTACTCTAACCCTGTTTATACTTAGACTTGTACGATCAAATTAAAGTAACTAAGTACCACTATTTCTATTTAATTGCAATATCTTTCAGTAGTTTTACTTTACTATATTTAGCCATGTTTCAAACTGTATAAATTTAGATGATTAATTATTTGATTTTTACATTAATTGGCCTACTTGTTAGAGTAGTATATCATCATTGTGCTTAGCCTACTTTATCTCTTTAATCCTATATCCTCCAATCTAGATTTTTAGGGTTAAAAATTTGGTGAACCTGATCTACGTGAATGTGAATTTTTCTATATGATAGGGTTTTCAGCTATATATGGTTTTAGCTTACTTTATTATTTCATTTATTTATATTATTAATTTATATGAAACCTAGGTGCAATTTTAAATTAGGGGGTGTACCCATTAAACATTTTGATCTCCCTCTTCTTCCACATAATATGGCTTAAGATAAAGTAATTTCATATTCCTACAATAATTAGAGTGCTAATAATGAAAATGACCAAATACGAGAAATGTCTTCATTGAGTATATGTTGAATCATGAAAATGATCACATTAACCATGAAGATGAACCTATTAATAATTACCATGTAAAGGCCATTGTTATGTTTCAAGAACGTATTTGTGAAAACCTTGAAAATCTTGACCACATGCTACCATTTTGGAAACTAAGATAGGTAAAGGTACCAATCAGATTTCTAATCCTTTAACTACTTCATGCATTCCTATGTCTAATGGAGATATGTATTATACTTTCAAACCCTTCTTTGTTGAAGCTAAAACTATTACTATTACGGGTCAAATGCATATATCAAATTAAGTACCTACATTAATGCTTAGTTATATTCAAGATATGTTTTCAAACCCTTTAGTGACTACTGAAGTAAACAATCTAACTTCAAATGGGTCTACCATGAAAACCCTCATTCAAATCATCAAAATATTAGAGGAAAAAGTTTCAAATATTATAGATAATGCTCTAAACTATCCTCATGCTATAAATTCTCAAGATGTATTTCATAATCCTCTTACACCTAAGATTTCATTGCACTATTTTCCAAATGGCTTTGTTGTACCTAAGTTCACATTTTATGATGTTTAGAGTGATATTGAGCAACATCTTCAATCCTTGTTTGCTACATCCCTTAAATATGCTTCCAATAATAAATTATTGACTAAACCTTTTCCACAAAGCCTCAAGGATTATGCTTTATAATTGTTCTATGATGTACTGGTACAATTAGTGAAATCCTTCAAACCTCTTGCAGACCAATTTATAACACTTTTTTTTATTAATATCAATAAAAATGTATCCTATGCTCATATTAAAAAAATCAAACAAGGACCTAATGAACCAAGTAATGAATATGTATTGAGATACAAGACAATGTTGCCTAAAATGATCAATCAAATGGCCCATAAAGAAATTCAAGATATGTTTAAGCAAAATTTTATTACACTTCTCCATGAGTCTATTATTTTTAAGAAGTTCAAATCTTTTGATGACTTATATCATGTTGGGCATGATCATGATATGAAACTTCTTACCTTGAAAATTTTGAATTATGTAGTGAATACACCATCTACATCGAATACCAAGTTATAAGGTCAAACTGAATGATCCTAAAAAGGAAAATATTCATATTGTTAATGAATCAACACCACATCTTAATATTTTCCTTTTATCCAATGCACAAAGGAGGTAGTTAACACATCTACCTGAATAACCTACCTCACATCTTAATAAGTTTGTATAATGTCATCTCATGTCTTCCCTCCTCTCGTAGAGGTTGATATAAGTAAACCTTTGCCTAGAGGATATGATGTTAACACATACTATAATATTCAATAGGACCCCAACCATTATACAAAATTATTTTATACATTGAAACATAAAATCCAAGACCTCATTGATAAGCAATAGATTAATTTTAACAAACCTCAAAAGGGTTTAGGGTCATAGTTAGGTGACCACCATAATCAAAATATCTTTAATAACCTATTTTAGGATCATACAAATAAAATACCAAAAGTCCAAATGACATAACATGCACATCCTTCTCACCACAATATGGGCACCCATTCAATGGGATTATTAATACTATTACATGATATACACCTCTTATGGCTTCCATAACTTCTATTATGTTTGATGATACTAAATTTGTGGGTGATGACATGAATATTAATTCATTATTTATCATAGTGTATATCGATCACCAACCTATCTATAGTGTCATTATTGATAATGGTTCTAGTGATAATGTATGCAACATGACTTTACTGACCCACTTACACTATACTCACGATGATTTACATCCTTAAACTAGAACAATCATATCCTTTAATGAAACATCTCATCATGATATGAATGAGATAGATTTATGCCTACAGGTTTATCCATCATATGTGGTCACTCTATTTATTGTCATACATCATACAAGAGTGTTTGATATTGTAATTGGATGCCCTTATATAAAAAAAATTGAGCAGTACCATCTACAATACATTGGTGTATTAAATACATCATAATAACAAACTAATCAAAATATATGAAATACCATATGAATATCATCTTGAACAAGAGAAGTTTGGTCCTAGATAATTGATCAAAGAAACTAATAAGGTTCACCTTCTATAAAAGGGTAAGTAATAGGAAATCCCATTTCAAAGTAGACTAGTACTCAAAAGACCATTACATCATATATGCATAGCAAATTCTATGAATCTTCTTCTACTCCCATGTAGCATACATAGTTATCTAAAGCCATTAGATATTATTATACTAATGCTACTTCGAACAAAACTAAGATCACTTAAAAATGTTATCCATGAACTAATACACCTTTCAATTCTAATTCACATCCTCATACTCCTTTTAGGAATACATGATGTCACCAATTCTTTAGTGCCCAATATGACACACATATATGCCCCTTTGAGGCATCACAATTATGATTCACCATGTTTAGATTACATATCACTTCATGAGCATCCCTTATATGGGATTATCATATAGTACATGTACATTCAAATATTAAAAAAATACCAACCCCCCATAAAAACAAATACCAAAAATATTCAACATGTTCCCATTTGTATTATTTCCTATACATAAGATGTTTACTCCATGTGAGCAGATAGCATATCATTCTTTTATATACACATGTTTCATAAATATTTTTGAGTGTGATATAAAATACATCATACACATGATCTACATGCATATAGATATTGGACCTCTCCTCTCCTCACATCATAATGATGTTGGAGGTGCCTAATGTCTTGATCATAATTGTTAACTTGAGTTTCATGTAATTTTTATCACTTTACATTATCATGTTTTAGCTTATAATGATAACACATGTCTATATACATGCTTATATATTTCATAGTATACTTGATATGTTACTCTATCTAACATTTTTGATAACACATGTTTATAGGGACTACTATGTTAAGCTCATGTTGGTTGATTATATTTTATCCTAATATTAGTTTTAGCACTTCCTTGAGTGTGTTATTCTTTGCTTTCTATTGTCTTGAATTATATTATCTAATTGATAATTTGAATATATTGTATTATTTGTGGCCCTCGTGCCTTTGTTTTCCTATTTTAATATTTCAATATGTCACTCTATATTATATTTGGACATTTAAATGTGTCATTTTTATGGTTATAGATATTTGACTAAGTCATGTCCATTTAATTGTATAGCATTTGGACATTCCCCTTGTATGAAGTCTCCTTGGGAAATTATTCTTTGCATTAATTTTGAGTGCTCTTGCATGTGTGTTTGATTCTATGTTGATATTGTATTGTTACTATCTAGACATATCCATGATCTACATCATGCATCTTGAGACTTGATGTGTTCACATTCTATGTGCTTTAATACTTATCTATTTCAAAATACTCATGCACACATATTATACACCCATATTATATGGTTATCTTACCCTTTTGAGGTAAGGTGACTACCAGTTTACATTCCCTCACCTCAAAAGTGGGGTATGTCAGTGGGGTGAATGTTATAGAAACATGTCCTCCATAATTTCATAGTTTCCAGATTATATGATGGGGGAATGTCATAAGAGCATGAATCCATAATTTATTTCAAAAAAATAAATCACCAGATTACTTAGATACACATCAATGGTAACATTTTATACATTGGTACCATTATTATACCCAAATTTTAGATTGAGACATATATGAGGTGTATAAGCCATGAAAGGGCACCTAAAATTGTAAAATAAAATAAATTTATATATTTTAACACTATTATGGTTTTTTATGGACTATTATAGACTATTATCAAGCCAATTTATTGAAACAATTGGTTCACCTTCGGAAGATTGAGTTGATTAAATTGTTCAATCTTACCAAATTT